>JARJEC010082247.1:0-14795 GCA_030264575.1 Tachinus sp. AB-2021 | reverse complement strand
TATTATCAAATTGATTTTAATTTTTATAATTTAAAAATTGCATGTAAAATTCTAACATTTAATTACTATTGACATATTAGGTAGTACTATTGACACATTATGTAGTACTTTCTTTAGTTAAGTACATACATGGTTACTTCAAATGTTCACAATGATGGCCGTTATTATAATTGTAAATAATTATTATTTAAAATATTAGTATCATATTAGTCACCGCCAAAATTTGTGTGTATTGTGCTAGCATCGACTAGACATAGATACAACTGTATGTGTGAACAAATAAATAAGAAATGAAAAATTTATTTCGACCTGGTTATAGAACATAAAACCGATGCCAATGAAGGTACCTCAGTAGCTCAATTGGTAGAGTATTTACATGTAAAATACTCTACCAATTGAGCAAAAGTTGTAGGTTCGATCTGCACCCGAGGTGAATTTTAGAAACATTTATTTCAAAATCTAGTAATGGCATTATAATAATTACTTAATAATTATAATATCTTAATTTGTATAATATCTTAATTCTACATATTAGGAGTTTTGATTATAAATCATTAATTGACTATATTAACTGTTGATTAGTTCTTATAGGGAGAATAGATAAAAATATAGACATCGTAAAACAAATCCAAGAAAAATATTTTGGAATGCGTTTTTCTGGTAGAAAAGTTGTTTGTCGCACATCAACAAACAAATTATGTCACAAGTGGTAATGTTGAGAATTTCTCGGTAGACAATGTCAATGAATTTAAATATGTATCATTATACCCTGTATATCTGAACTCTTTAGAATTATCAGTAATGCCTTCTCATAAGTTGGAGCTAAAAGTTCCGATCTTGTTAATGCATAATCTTGATGCAAATCTACGTAATGGCACACGGCTACAAATTACACGCTTTGTTTGCTAAAACAGTAATTATGACTGGTATCTTTCTCGCTTGCAGATGAGGATTAGCAGTCACAAGTAACAATTGATTCAATAGAAAACTTAAACATAGTGTCAAAAATATTTAAAATCCAACAATCTCCATTTTTCCACTCGGACAGTGGCGACGATGAAATTTTACATGTTTTTAAAAATGACAAAAATGGGCGAATTTGACTAAAAATCAATAAACCGATGTGCATGTAAACAATAAAATAAAATGTGTATTAATTATAAATAGTCTATTGCTATCAGATTTGTCCTTGTCGAAGAAAACAAATGCAAATATTTTATTTTATGCTTTACATCCTGAAAAGTTTAAGTTTTATATTGCGCGAAAATCTTCCAACATTTCGTGGATACTGAATGAGCTGCTAGATTTAAGCGTTTAGCAACCAATTGCAAATTTAGATATCGGATTGAGAGACAAATTTATACGAGGATTGGAAGATTGCAAAGTTAAACGTGGGATACGTTATTTATGGAAGATGATGAATTGACATTGAGCAAGGCAGTACAGATAACTCAAGCATTGAAACCTTATTAACTAGGATCTGGTAAACAAGGTCCATATGGAGTAACAAAAGAAAGTGAACTTCTGGATGTTAACCGCTTGGGCCAAAAGACAAAGGCAACGCGAATGACACACGCTTGGAAAAGACATGTTGTGCATGACCCGGAGCGCACAAAAATTTTGATTTGTTTTGATTTATTAAATTTGTGGTTTTCGGTAATTGATTATGATTTATTATAAACTACAATATTAAGATTAACTATGGATTACAATACAAACATGCATACTAATATACATGTTGATCTTACATTACACGTGCCACACGTGTTTATGATTATCTTTCTTTCCAAATTTGTTAAAGATATACCGGGTTTTTAATGTTAAAATTTATTTATGAAAATACGTAATAATTTAAAAAGGCTGAACTAGTTTTAGCAAAACTTGGTGCCCTTATGTTTTTTAGCACAAGAATATGGTTTTGTTGATTATTTTCCGATTTATAGAGGCTACTTACTCACATATGAAGGGACAAATTCCCCCTAAATTTTTGCTTATGACATTTGAACTTTAAATGTAAACTGTAAAAGATTTTTTCTCAGTAAAAAAAGGTTTACTCGTTTTCCAGATATTTGTATTTTATTATTCTTTGCTAAGCATAAATTTAACACTATAAGTATAAACCCAACACTGTAAAATTTTCTATAAAATTGTTAGTGATAAACATATTAATTTTTTATTCAGATTCAATCAAATGCATTAAGGCAACCAATCGAAGATAGCAATTGTTTTGTTTTTAGAAACCTCGTTAGTATCAACGTTTGGTATATTTATGTTATTGCTGAATATTTTTTACTTACTTGAATAAATTATTCATTTGTATAGTTTTGTATGTTATTAATTAAGTCGTGTTTCAAGGTAAGTCATGTACTTTTTATAACAATACAACAATAAAATGCATATATCTTGAAAACAAGTTCTATCTTTCATAATTTACATTCCGAAAAGCCCAAATGTCATCAACAAAAAACTACAGAATGAATTTGTACCACCACATGTGTGTAATTAGCGCCTCTATGCGGAATCAAAATAAAACTATTAAAATCGTAATTCTTGTCCTAAAAACGTTGCTCTAATATGGTCATTTTAACCGTGAACGAGTAACATTTTACTAAGACATTTCCAGCTAAAACGGTATATTTTAAAGTTTCAGTTACTCTGTGGCCCCTTAGTTACGAGATACCACGTATACATGTGTTTTGGTGTTTGAATTGTCAAATTAATTCAAACTAACAAAAAAAAGTATATGGTTTTGTTTCAAATTTACAAGATGGCGTCATTTGTAGAGTAACCGGAAATGATAACGACATCACAAATATCATAATAAATGGCATTTTTATGTATATGCACTCGTACAAATTTCATGTATCTATAAATCAGCCTTCCCTATAGCTTGGGTCACCCGGTATACTATTATCTATCGACTTAATATTGTAAATTTTGTTTCAATAATATAAAAATGCAACTAGTTCCCCAATACATTAAAAAGTTCTTTAGTAATGGATCAACAGAAAATATATTTTTGTTTAATAGTAATTTGTTCGTTATAAAAACTATTAAAAAACTATATTTTAAACTGAATTTTTACTTTCAATTCTAACTTGAATGTAATTTTGAAATAAAATTACAATTTATTTAAGAAAACTTTGTTTACTGTTTATAAAAGAATAGATACGAAGTATTAAAAAACAATATAATAATTTTTTTAATGTATTTAAACGTTGCAATATATCATATATGTTTGCAAAATGTCACAACATCACATTAAATGTTGAGAGTTATGAGCGATATCAATATATCTCAATAGAAATGTCAAAACAAAATATTTCTAAACTGAATATGTTGAAAATAAAAATGTCAACATCACAAAATTTTTATGTTGACAATTTTAAAAAAATATTCACGATATGTTGAGAAATATTATAAATATTTTTTTAATTACAAAATACTTTTTAATAATTGTATATTTTGCATATAAACATTATAATTTGTAACTTGTCTTTAGATTTTATCTGACCGATGATGTAACAATGTGATGAAAAGTATGACAGTAATAATAAATTTGTTAAAATTTCTTAATTTTTTAAAATCTATATATCAAAGAAAATATTATAATAAAAAAATAAGTGCATTTTTTTATAAATCGAATAAATCTATTATAATCTTATTTCCATGATACGAATTACATAAATATTTTATAAAAAGAAGTTAAATATATTAATATGCTACTAAAATTTAAATTGGATATTTGTGGTAGCAATGCACAAATTTTGTATAATAATATAACTACAAATCCAACTGCCATAAATAATTTTATTGAACCCAATAAAATTGCGATATTGTGAGTTATGTATTGTGAATTTCAACTCGGATCTATGCCGGTGTATAAAACGCGGCTTCTCCGTTAACGTAAGATGGAGAGATGGTGCGTTTCTATGGAAACACCGTCTACATCCCCATTGGTGCGGTTCGGTGTCTCTTTTCATCGGGCGTCGCGACGCTCGCGAATATCTCTCTCGCGATACTGGTCGCCATTGCATGCTGATCATGGATTACTGATTGCGATATCGTACTATGATTGAAGTTATCAGTCGAACGCGGTTTTTATATCACCAGTCTATGAACTAACCGATATTACCAGTAGTATGGCTTTTATTCAGTTTTTTTTTATTAATCTAATTTTATAAAATATATATAATAATAGTAGCTATTTAAATAATTATACCTTTTATTTTTCAGCATTTTAGTAAAGCTGATAAAAGATTCATATCATAAATAACCAAAAAATTATAATAGTATAATTTAGCTACGTTCAAAATAATTATAATTATTATAATAATTAACATAGAAAAATAAGTATTATATGCTTATATTATGTAATTCGTTATAGAACGCATATTAAAAAATATTACATTATATTAGTCGAACATATAAATAAATGTAAACGATTGTTAGTCATCTTAATTAAATTATTAATTCAAAATAATAATGTCAAATAAGTCATTAATATTATTCAATTAGTCAAATAAGTCATTAATTAAAAAATATGAGACAAAAATCTTATCGGACAATGCAAAACAAAAAAGTACTTGAGAATATAAAACAGTCGCAAGTAACAATGCTAGGGCCGTGAGGAGAAAAAGAAAATAAAGAATACCCCCCGAATTATAAATTCAAAGGAAACAAAAAGCGAGCCACAAAGGAACGGAGACATTGTAAAAGTTCTTGGAGGGAGATAAAAAATGCGTATAAAGAAATAATAAAGGATAAATTGCTGATTTATTTGGACTAAGATGGTGAAGCGGGAATTGGTTGGAGTTGCCTGAAATAACCGGAAGTATAACTAAAATCACCTTATTTCTGCATAATTATTTTTTTTAGTATAATTTTAGAATAACACAAAACATGATATGTTTGTTCTCACGCACAATTTATTGTGACCGATATATCAATTAGAAGTAACCAGCGGGGCGTGACGGATGCAGCACACAACCAGCTCTGAAACCCTTACCATATCATCCCCGCAAAAATCCACCCTCTCGATATTTGATACTCAGCACGGGTCACAATCAATTATGACGCTTGCAAAAATACATAATAAAAATTGTTGTGTTACAATTGCTTATTATGAGTTTTGTCATGGGAGAATTATTTTATACTTCGATACTGATTTATAGTAATTTATTTCTTCCATGGCATAGTATGGTATGTAAATTACTATTATTATGCCATTACTACAAATACGAGTATTTTAGAAAACAAAAAATTAAATAAAAGTTACTTCTATGATTTGATGATGGCATTCATATTTTTATTTTTTTTTAAGTTTCATTATCTAATTAGTTTAAATTGGAACAATGACAAGACAGTATCAAAAATTAGATTTCCAATTTTGAACCATGTAAAAAATACACAAAACATTAAATAATGTAATTTATTAGAGTATTATATAATAACAGTTATTTATGTATTAGGAGCTTTAAAGAATAGCTATTATATATTTTTGCCCACGATATATAATTTTGCATTTTTTTGTGTTATTTTGCTTTTTTATAAATCTCGGTGTGTATTAACATTTGTTGAAAATCTCAAGTCTGTCTAAGCATATTTTGTAGATTTTTGGTAACTAATTTTTTAACGATATTCCTTAGTTAAATTCCACTTCTGATTATTTATGTCGTAGTATGCATATTTGTTTTTATTTATTGATCAAAATATTATCATATCATTTTTTTGTATGTTTTTTAAATTTAAATTTTTTATTAGGTTATCTGCCGATAATTGCAATTTTTAACAAAATTTTTACCATAATTCACAACTTTTGCAAGTTTTTCATAATGTTGTATCGCATTTTTACAAAACTCAATCAATGCTAAAAAATAAATGTTTATTACTTTTATTAAATTTAATCGAATCGTCTTTATAACATTTAATGAAAGAAATTTACTAATTATGTAAGAAGTTCTATAATATTTTGAAAAAATAACATTGAGTCAAAATTTGATTTTTTTAATAAAATTTAACCACAGTTAGATTTCTTTTATAAACTAAACAAATTTTACAGTTTTTCGTATCAAAATTTGATTATCCATTATCAAATTTACTTATTTGAATTTTGTTGTTTTTTTATAAATTGAATTAATTGTTTTAATAAAGTAGAATAAAATTTTACAATATAAAATTGAATCAACTTTGCAAAATATTAAAATATCCAATATCAAATTTCCACAAATTTGCTAAAAATTTAATTGCATCTATTAATCAAGAGAAATATGTTTTATTACTGCACATTCTGATCCGATATTCACCCTTCCCAAAAGTTATATAAAATCGGAAAACGATTACTATACGAATTTAATACTAATCATCAAGTATGCTGATAACAGCATATAAATGCGGTTATAAGCAATTACATTCAAGTATACGGATAATAAAGACGTTACCGCATATATCCTAAAATATAATATTATATTATGCACAATAAAACTTGGTATGAGGGTTTGTTTTTAACGTATAGATGTAATATTGTTAGTTTCATATGAATAAGCAAGTAATATATGTAAATTTATTCGAACCCAGAGTATATTTTTAATTAATTAAATTTAAATTTAAATAAAATTACATAATAACATTATTTTTATTTTTTAAATTATTTTATAGTAGCTTTTGTGTTTGTTGACATTTACCCTACTGGGTAAACATCGACGTCGAGGTTTTACAGCCGTGCTTATGCAGGTATATGTGTGTTGAGTTAAAGCTTATTATTCTAGAAATTTGCCTCCAATATCCTGATCGACATTAATTGTCTCCCAGTGGAAAAAGGTACCGACAGACTGGGCTATGTGGTCACCCATCCACATGCTGATTAGTAGACTATTTCCCAAGATTTGCCAGATTAAATTTGTTAAAATTAATTAATCCAATTTGTAAACATAGATGCATCTGACATTAACAGATATTAATTAATTTGTTAAGTTTGATTTATTTACATTGTTGGCGTTGCATAGTCAGTGCACTAATCGCTGTAATTCTTGCACATGTGCAATTTTCACTGTAATTGCACAAATGCAATTTTTTACTGTTAGTGGCCCATTTCTCAAAAATTTTAAAATGGTTTTATTGACTGTAAAAATAAAAATAATTGTATAATTTGCTAGATCTTCATCATCAACCATATTTGAATTATCTATATTAAATTATAAACATTGAATGTTAAAATAATTTTGTCCTGTTTATTATAACACTATAGGTGAGGTTCTCGATCCGCACGTTTATTTTTTAATATATTATATTAATTGTGCAGCCGACATCTATTCGTTTCTTTTCCCGTCCTGTCACCGTTCTCGTTACGTTCTTGTTTTCGGGAAATTGTACAGCCGCCTTTAGTTTTTAGATAAACAAGTGAAGCAGTCTGTATATATATATATACACAAATTAAATATTAAACAATTTATCTTTTGTTCTTTCTTTTCTGTATTTTGTTCATTTTTTGTTTAATTTTAGTATATAATTTTTTTTATTCGTAGATTTTGTTTATTTTCCGTTTATTATTAGTTTATTTAATTTTTAATTTGTTGTTTTTGTTTATTTAATTATTTTTGTTTGTTCCTTCCTAATCGTTTCATTCTATTGTATTCACTTGTGTTTTATTTTCGTCAATTTTAGAAATAAAACTTTATTTGGACATAAAATAAGTAACGGATAACGGAAGTCAAATTTAAAATGTTGCGTCAAACATTAAATTATTTTGATGCTATCATAAATCAATGTTTACATTGTTATTTAAATAACAAATCTATATTACTATATACTATTTGTGCAGGTAACTGAGCACATTTTACAAATGGATTTTAAATATTTTTTACACTAAATCGTCTTTTTTGTCAATTTTGTAGGCGCATAATAAGTAACATTTTTCTTTTATAATTTAAATTTATACACTTTAATACAGTTAATATTTAAAATATAAATGACATATAAATAAAATTGTTTGTTTAAAATTCAAAGGACTAACGTAACTGGTGAGGACAACAGCCCCGTAAACTTAAAACGAACAAAAACTGTTGGTTATTTAAAATGCATAATTTATTGAGCTATTGCATTGCAACTTGTCGCAAAATTTTATATAGTGCCTGTTATAGATGCAAAAACTGCATCATAGGGTCAATTTGACTCGTACCTCGCCAATAAATTGTTATAATGTATCTAGTTTTGACAATGAAACCTGTCTGATATATTTACAAAATATTTTATTTGACAAATTTTATAGTTCAAAAAAACATTATTTTTTTTTATATTTAGCACTCATTTTAGTTATGAGTGATTAATGGAAATTTAATAAAAAATGTAGTTGTATTTGAATTTTTTATTTATGTTGTTTCTTTACTTATTTTTGTTAATTGATGTATAAACATCTATAATATTGCTCTGCGGTCCGGGCTTATTGAACAATTCCTGATGGTCGTATTGTGCACCTATGAAGTCTTGCACCTTTAACAGTTCTGTCCCTTCTATGAAGTTTATAAGCGTTTGCCAAGGGATTGTCTTCAGCTCTTCTTGGGTTAGCATATGATTTTCAAGTGAGCTGTGCGTTGCATATTGAATGCTTTGCATGTGCACAGCAGATACTGCAGAGTTTTTTTGTCCTCCAATCATCCGCGTCATAGTGGATTTGTATACCCAATCTGTGCATGTGCTTGTTAAGACTACAGTATCCGGTGATCAGTACTGTGAGTCTTCGAGGTTGGTTTGACTTATATGTGATACTTTGTATTTTGTGTTGGCTCTGTTAGGAATAATGTTGTGTGATTCATCCTCTGGCAGTTTTTTACAAGTTGTTGTGTTCCTTTGCAAGTTTGCGTTAGATTATTTCTTTTCCGGTCTTTTGTGGAATCCCAAAAAGTGGGTTCTGGTTCAATAAATGTGCAAGTTGTTCCCTTTTTAGCTAGCTTTTTGGCCTTAAGGTTCCCTTCTATGACTTTGTCTTTTGGTGTCTTTAAAACTTTGGTAAACTTTCATAAAGACTGATCTCATCATTATAGTTTTCTCCTCATGTAACACCCAAGATTAGAAATGTTTTTATTTATCTGTAGTCTATATGTTCCTTGCCTTGAAGTGGCGGTAGTCTGACCAGTACTTTCATAAATACAGTGGGCGTGTTTTTATTGCTCTCGTTACCAGCCAACGTGCCATTCTTTGTATTTTGCTTAGCTTAAAGGCTGTAGTCCTGAGTACAAGAGCTTCGTGTGTGATGATAGGTTTAATTACCACCGCATATAGCCATCTGATCATATTTAGTGTTAGTCCCCAAGTGCGGTAACCAACATTTTGGTTGCAAATGAATGTGAAAATTAAGTCTGCTGTCAAACTTGACTCCCAGATATTTTACCTCCTTTCCCATTGGGAGTGTAGTTTAATATATTTTCAGGGTTTGTATGTTAACTATATTTTGTCACCTTGTAAAAGAATCGATCAACGTTTTGCTTGTGTTCACCGATAGTCTCTCTTTAATACATCACCTTTTTACGGTGTTTAGTGCAATCAGCATCAGGTTAGATACGGTTGCAACAAATATTCCGATTATAAGGATGATGAGATCATCATCATAAACTATGGCAAAGATACCTATACCATTTAGTGATTGTATTAGGCCGTCAGTGAAAGGCACTACAGTAGCGGTGAGAGTAGACCAGACAGTGGGTACTCCCTAGCAACCTTGGCTCTCATCGTTTTTTAATATAATGTTATTTTAACAGTCCTATTTTTGCATTGAGTTGACCCAATTTGAAACAAGAAGTGGTATTTCTCGTTTTTACATCGCCATGTCAATGGAGTTGGAGGTAGTATTATCAAAAACCCTTTCAATTTCCAGAAATGCCTCCAAAGCAGTTTCTTACAGTAAAGGGCCTTTCTGGATCTGCTAGTTGATAAATAGCCAGTTTGCATGATTTTCCCGATTGGTAGGCTTACTGGTACTGGTGCAGTGGCTGAGCCTTTAGTAGCCCGTCCCGTATGTACCTGTCGACTATTTTTTCTAATAGTTTTTGCATAAAAGATGTCATATTGGTCTGTAAGATTTAGCCAGAGCATAAGTAGGTCGCTTTGGTTTTGGTATAAATACTACCTTTACTGCTCTTTAGCTGCCTGGTTAGTACAATCCACAATGTGTACACATTGTCTTTGAATACAACAGCATTCAACTTAATCCTTTTTTTATTTCATTTATTTTTGTAAACATTGTTACTAAAGTGAATTCTTCTATATTGAGATGTGATTGCAAAGAAAACGGGCCAGTAGAAAGTTTGCAGAATTTTTCCGATTGGCGGGCATACTGGTGCCGGTGCAGTGGCTGGGTTTTTAGTACCCCGTCCCGTATGTACTATTTTTTCCAATAGTTTTTACATAGATGTCAAGTTGGTCTGTAAGATTTAGCCAGGGCGTAAGTAGCTTGCCCTGGTTTTGGTATAAATACTACCTTGACTGCCCTCCAGCTGCTTAGTATGTACAAGCCAGAATGTTTATACATAGTTCTTGAGTACAACGGCACTCAACTCAATTCTTTATTATTTAATTTATTTTTGTAAATTTTGTTCTGAAGTGACAACTTCTATGTTGAGGTGCGAGGTCGAAAAAAACGGGGATAAAGGCAGTAAACGGATGTGAATGAGAGTTAGACTGGGGACGCGTGGTATAAATCATTATCGTACATACAGTATGTAATTATTACAATTGATGTTTTTACATAACAAAACCGATTGACTTTAAATAAATAAACACAAAATAAATTATTATAAAATGATTAATAAAATTAAATGAAATGTCATTAAATATCCAGTATTGACAAGCAACGAAGTCCAATAGATTTACATTTTATTCTAGAGGTTGTCCAAGTACACTCTGTCTGTACACTCACTTTTTCTTAATTTGATACTGATTTAATTTACATGGTGAGTGATTACTAGAAATTTAATAAGAAATGTAGTTGTAAATGTAATAAAATTTTTACTTCTGGTGTCTGTGTGTTCCAAGCACACTCACATTTGTTTATTTTTGTTTCAATATTTTTATTAGTTTATTTGTTTTATATTATTTATTTATTTATATATTTATTTAATTTGTCATTGTGATTTATTTTTTATTCAATTTGTTAGTTTTCTTTATATTTTTATTATTTTGTTTAGTGCGAATAGAATTGCTCAAAAAAATACTCCACATTTTTTATAATAATTATGTACTAAGAGTTTTGCTTAAGATTAAAAATTAATATATTATTTAACTTAAAAAACACAATCTAGAATTTTTATTTTTAATTAATTTTTCCATGAACGTAGGACTGAGTAAAAGTCCTACTCAATACTTCTGTTTTTTAATTATTATAAATCGTTTTTATGTAGAACTCATTAAACATTTTAGTACTAATTGGAAAAATTCCTAACAAAATTAACAATGTACATACGATATATGCAATCACAGCTATAGCAAGATAACAATAATTGAATTAATACCAGACCACCCGGCTGTACGACCGTAAAGACTTTATCTGATTATGCCCCCTAGGCGTATACTAGCTGTAAAAGGCGGCTTGGAACCTATTAATCAACGCAAAGGGGTGGAAGATATGATAATATGTATGTGATCTACTACATATATTACTAATTACTGTAGATGATAATAAACAAGATTGTATAAATTAAATGCTGCGATACAGAGAAATACCACACATTTTAATATTATATTTAAATTTGATTTTATAATGTAAGTACTAACAAACGCGATAATTCAAAATAAAGCAAATAAAAAGTTTCAATGTTTACATTTTTATGTTAAGGAACTATAAGTCTATTTTTATAATAAAATATTATTTTGCTTGCAGAAACAAAATTAATTAGAAAATATGAATTAATAATAAATATAATATATTTATATTTGATAAAGATGAACACGTACAGATTATGCGTAATAAATGCATGTTGACAGGCCCCTTTTTAGGGGTCGAGAGAGCATATGTTTCAAGCCATTTAACGAATTAGGGCGTAAATCCCATCTCAATTCCCACGACTGACTTAACAACCTCTAACCAAACAATACAATTAAAAATGATTGTTAAGTGAGCAGCGATCATTTTATGGCGTCGAATCAATATTGGTTATGCGATCGCGCGGCCAAATTGATAGTGACGTGCTTCCGGGGTCTAATTGACGTGTGCCCAGTGATTGATGTCCCCTTTCCGGTCGCCATGTTGGGATCCGAGAGCTTAATTGCTATCATAGTTCACCGTTGTGATTGTTTTTCATTTTAATGCTGATAACATCGAGTAATATATGGTCTCATGTAACAGCTTTGTTTCATTATTGCACCCAATATTCTATCTACAAAAACATAAATATTAATTTGAAAAAAAAGCAACATTCAAGTAATAATTCTAAACAATATCAAATAATTGATTTTAAAACAAATTTAGAGTTTTGAAAAATTTATTCCGTTTATTATATTATTTTATATGCACGGTAGTCAGATAAGAGAACAAAGGATGTGGCGTAAGATCTCTTCTCAAAAAGGGAAATCCGGCGCGATAATTTCATTTGACAAACATTTAATTTGCGCTCTTTTATATGCATTAGCTGGGGAGTGATTTAGTTAATGATAAAGGACACTAAAACGATGTGTGCGTCGCCCTAAGGGACGCCCCGCCGTCAAGTAAGTGTTCGGCCACACCAAAATATGCTAGCGTCATCGTTTTTAAAAATTATTTATTATCTTACTAGCGACCCATCATATTTAACTAATATTTATTAGGTCAAATCATGCAAAATTTATAGACTTCTGCTTCACATTGCAAACCAAAAATAGAAAAATTGGAACAAAAATGGGCGTAGGTTTTATATATTATACACAACAACAATCTAAAATGTTGTGCTTTTTTTAAATTTAACTCCATAATATATTATTCAACAATAATAAAAAAAAGTTATTCTAAAAGATAATATTTCTTTTACTTATAACTTATAGAGCTATGTTGTTTTAGGAAATGAGAAATCTAGTCATACACATCTCTCCTCGCCAAAATCATACAACAGTATTTCAGACAGTCTAAGCAGAACTAAATGTGGTAAGTGATTAATATTTTATCTCTTCATTTAAGTAATTAATTAATAATTAACAATAATTGATTCATGTTGATCTATGCACTGATATATTTTTTGGGTAATTGCATCAAATAAATCACACGGATTGTCCATTTATGCTTATAATAGACAAAGCAACCTACTAGCATCTTGCATAATCGTAGATTTTCCTAACTATGACTAATACCCTGTATTTCCGGATTGAAATGGTGGAGCCACACGTCCCGGTCGTTTCCGGGTACCCGGAGCGGACCCCTTCCATTTATTGCACTTCTTCGCAACAAACTGGGGATGTATATATATATACATGCAAATCTTTATGACCCAGCTACTAACTTTATCATTTTAGTCAACTTCTAAATTAACTACAGTTCTATACTGGAGTTTTTATAGTAGGGAAAATAAAATATTCTTTTAATATAAATTATTTGTATTGATATTTATAAATCAATTTTATAAACGATTCAATTTTTATCTTTATTTTTTATTAAATAAAAATAATAAACTGTAATTAACATTGTGTGAGGAGTTCATATTATTATGTACAATCTAATTCTAATATCCAGTATCTGAACAACGACATTTTGCGTGAGGGCATTTTTGTATTTTTTTAAACGTCATCAACAATTTAATTTATTTTAAATTGATAAATAAATCAAATCTATTCTATTTTTTGTGTTTATGTAAATATAGTATTTACTATTTTTAATTGTCATTAAAACATAATTTTCCCAATAAATTAAGTTATATAGTATTTACAAATTTAAATTTCTACTTTTTACTTTGAGAAATTAATAAAAAAATTAAATATTGTTTTTCTTTTAAAAATAGCATTTTAACAATTAGTTAAATGAGTTGAAAATTGATAACAACTTTGTGAGCTAAAATATAACAGCTCTGACTATTAAAAAATATAGTATTATATCATTTTCAGGAATTGCAAATAATAATTTATATTCAATTTTTATAATATTTTATTAGCCAGATAAATGGGTTTTTACTGGCGATACAAGGATATGACTGGCGAGCCTGTCGCCTTATTGAACCAGTTAAGGCTGTTACCAGGCGTATAATGTAGTATTTATTATTTGTTCAGCACTTATCAATATAACTCTTGCATTTTACATTTTAGGTTTTTTTATTATCCATTTTGTTGATAAATTTATCTTATTTAATGGTTACCAACCGGTTAAATGTTGCGAAGGTGTTATTTCAATTTAATACCGACACAACAAAATAACACAGGCATTATAACGTGTAAACACTAACTTACGTGATTTCCATATAACTTTAATAAACTGCGTTTTATACATGAGTAACATATAAAATTATTAAATGAAGCTTAAAATTAAATTCAGAGTATTATAATTTTATTATTTAACAATTGCAATGCCATTTTTCCATGTTGTAATAAATGTTTTTAAAGCAGTATAATCTGAACTTATTGTAGTTGTTGATTGTGTGAAGAGAAGCAAGACCACATTAGTCCTATATTGTTTGCACTATCTAGATAGTCTTCTTCTTCTTAATATAGGACTAGTCCTGTTAATTTCGAGAGACGTCCAGCTATCTTTCCATCTTTTAGGCGGTCGTCCATGGGGCCTCCTTGTGTTCGGTATTGATGTTGCGGCTTCCTTGGCTAGTCTGTCATCGGCCATTCTTAGTACGTGCTGG
>JARJEC010082197.1:0-20168 GCA_030264575.1 Tachinus sp. AB-2021 | reverse complement strand
CAGTTAAAAAATGACGATTGTTAAATAAAAGAAACCGTTAAAAATAACAGTTTAAAAAGTAGCGGGTTAAAATGCAATTCGAATACAAAAAATATTTTAATTAAATTGAACCTTTTTTTGTATATGCTAAATAATTATTTTTGAAAATGGCAGTTAAAAAATAACGATTTTTTAAATGAAAGAAACCGTTAAAAATAACACTTTAAAAAGTAGCGGGTTAAAATGCAATTCGAATACAAAAAATATTTTAATTAAATTGAACCTTTTATATATATATATATATATATACTAAATAATTGTTTTTGAAAATGGCAGTTAAAAAATAACGATTGTTAAATAAAAGAAGCCCTTAAATCTTTTAAACTGTTATTTACCCGCTACCTTTAGCGGGTTAAAATGCAATTTGAATACAACAAATATTTTAATTAAATTGAACTTTCTTTTTATGCTAAATTAATAAAATTCAGAATTATGCTAGAAAATTGATTCACAAAATTTTCAATTTTGAGATGGTCGATAATGTAAAATTTTGTTAAAACCGGTTTCAAAATTTTTATAAATGGAAAAAAACTGTAATATGTAACCCCCTTCTTTACAATATAAATGATGAAAGAAATTGAATTGGTCTGCTTGTTTATTAAAAACTTATTTTGCAATTTTTTAATAATAACATGCAAAAAGCAAATTACTTTTAAAAATATAAAATTGTTTTGAAATTGTTTAAATGTAAAATTTATTAAAACAAATCACACAACAGTTTGCAATTCTGTGAATTTACGGAACAATTTTCTGCTCATATTAAAACTACATTTGCTGAAAAATAGATATAATTTTTTGTTTGTTCATTTTTTTTTCTGATAATATTGATAAATTTGATTGTTGAATAATTTATATAATCCATCCAGATCTTTTCGTTATAATATTTGTATATTACTGGTTTTAATAAAAGTGCACTTTGTTTATTCCATTTTGAATTGAAAGCAAAATTCAAAATTTACTAACTTTGCACTTTTAATAAATATTGCGAGACACAGAATGGCGCGTGTTTAACAGCCAGATATCAAGAATCGCGTGGTTCGCTCGCTCGTCCCGATCTCTCCGTGAGCACTGCCAGCCGAGCCGGAGAGCAAGAGCGTTCGTTACGCGCTGAAATTTTCCCGACGCCAAGCAACTAGAGGGAAAAGCCGGCAACTGGCAACTATCCTCCGAAAGGACTCCCACTACCACCACCACATCCCAGAATCCATCTCGCTCTATCCCCACGGTCGCTTGCCGCCGCCGCCGCCACTCTACACACGGCATGCGCCCCGGAGCCCTACTCTTGGCTCCGGAATCCGTATATATCTCTTTACTACTTCGCATGGTTGGTAATTCAATTAGTATATTGGGATATTTGTAACAGTTTTTATCTCTCCAAATTTACCCTCTCTCATTTCGTCCTCTTTGCTTCGCTTTCTTCGGACGTTTTTTCTTTCCTTTCTTTCTTTTTTCCCCTTTTTTAACAGAGCCGCAAACACATTTTAAATTTGTTTATGCAATCATCGCCGAACGAATTTATTGTTATTGTATTATGCGAACCACTTAATGTTGCGCTTGATAATGGCCAGTCGGCGACGGTTTTAATTAAGTTTTACTGGCGGTTAATTAAAATGCACGTTTGTTGTTTTAATTGGCTCAAAAATCCATTATGAAAAAAAAAATAACAAGCGTGTACGAAAATATTTTTTTGTAATTAAAAAAAATTTAAATCTAAAAAGTTTGATTTCTCGAATGAATTAATAGACTGCTTTAACTTATCACAACTGCCTCTATCATGGTAGTAAGTTAGTATATATAAATTTATTAACCAGGTTTAAGTGTTTTGGATATTATGAAGGAAGGTATCGTGGCAGTTTGTTTAGTTGATAACTTAATGTTTAAGGGTAAGTTAATCCTTTGAAATCCGCTGCTTTGTAATTAGATAGAGGAATGAGAGAGACAGAACGGGCGCAAGCTTTTGAGAGGTAGTGTTCAAAAAATGGACCAAAAACAATAACACTTAAAAAATATTATTGTACCAATTACATATTGTATATTATTTACGCTCAGCACCAATGAGCAGCGAAGTTTGCAAGGCTCGCAATCAGCCTTGCAAACTTCACACGTCAACCTATTGCTAATTATAATTCTAGTTATAATTTTAGTTGTAATTACAGTTACAATTCTAGTTATAATTCTATTTATAATTCTAGTTATAATTCTAGTTATAATTCTAGTTATAATTCTAGTTATAATTCTAGTTATAATTCTAGTTATAATTCTAGTTGTAATTACAGTTATAATTCAAGGTACAATTCTGGTTATAATTCCAGACTAAAATCATTAATTTAAAAATGGAAAATATGAATTAAACAAAGTGAAAAAATTTAGAAAAACTATTTCATATTAAACACCATCTTCCGTCAAAGAAGGGGAAGTGCGGCGTGCAGTCGTAATAATTACATCCGATCCGTTGAAGTTAATTGGCTTTGCTCTACACTAGTGCGAAACTTTTCCAATAGTCCCGGCCTTTTCACTCCCGGTCCATTGTCTCATTGCGCCATAGTTTTAAAATTTCACCGACTTTTAAATATCTCATCTAAATGCCATTTCGGATTGTTGAAAATGATGAAGCATGCATCACGTTCAATTTTTACCGATGATAATTACAAACTCTAAATTTTACTTTTTGATTAATTTTGTTGTTGAAAAATTCAATTTATTGAGAGAAAAAAAAATGTGTTAAGTAAAATTCTAATCAATATTATTAAAGTAACTTTTACTGCGATGACTTGTGTTTGGAAAACTACGGCGATAAAATTAGGGGGTTTGCGAACGTCTGCCCTTCACATTTATGTATCATGTTTTGTGTTAAACCAGCGGACGCGGGAGGGGCCCTAATAAGATAAGAGACTGATAAAAATTTTCATCGTTTTACTGCTCGCTGTCCGACATTTGTTTGGGCGGAATGAATAAAGTTTATTTCGGTCGGGAACGGCGATGATAAAAGATAAAAGGAGCAAACGGCATCGGTGCTTTAATCGATGATGGCACAAAGTGAAAAAAGTTTTTTTATTGTTTCATTTTAGAATATTGCACGCAAAACAAATGAACGTGACATTCAAGGTTATTAATATATTGAAGGCAAAGGTCTAAAACAATTTGAATTAAAATTTAAATGGTGGTAGCCTTTACTGGGCGATGGCGCATATTAATATATAAAATAACTTTTTGTAAAGATCTTATCACAAAATTATGATGAACAGGTATTGGATCGAAACTAGTCGTGGTTTATTAAATTTCGTGATAAAAATTGTTTTATTTATTTAACTTTAATTAAAAATTTGAAAACTATGAAAACGAATAATTTAATGAAATCGTAAATTAAAAACACACGAGGCAATCGTCCATGTAGCAGCCGGTAGGAAACTACAACAAATTAATTTTGCCACCAAACAAACGCAAACGCAACTCCCCAGCTGATAATAATTGGAAGAGTAACAGAAACGCAAAAAATATAAGTGAAAGCGAGGAAGAAGGAAAAAGGGGCAATTAAAATTAATTGCGAACGTAATTGTTTACAACTGCTGTCCAGTTTGACCGTCGGCCCAGAAAATCGAAACGACATATGCGAATTTCTGCAATTTCCTCCTTTCCCTCGCCTTTTACAAAAACTTTAAACGGTTTTTCATTGTACGTGCGTGTATTTTCCATCATTTCAGATTGCATGTGACATATTCGCAGAGAAATTTATACAAAACGGATCAATCGTGAATATTCAATTGCATTTACTTTGCATGTTTTATTATCCAGCAGCGATACGATAACAAAGTTTACAGCCGGGCGGAAAATATATATATAAAAAAAGCAACGGAAAAAAAGCGAAGGAATCGCGCACCGCAAAATGCAATCAATCGAAATAAATTAATTCGGTTTGGCACATAATTCCGCGCTTGCCGTTTTATTTTTTCTTTTTTTTTGTTGTTCCGACGGAACGAGACCCCAATTGAATTTGTACGGAAAATAAAAGTTTTGTTAATGCATCTAATGAAAAAAAAAGCAAGCAAAAAACAAAGTTAAACGATTGTTTTCGGGGATTACTGGAGCCGAACGGAATCGTTTTGATTGCAACAGCAATTTTTGTTTGTGTTTGAATTCAAATTAAACAAACTTTGTTGCAATTAATTTCTATTGAAAATGGTTTTAAGAGTGCCCCTCAATTTTACTACAAAAAAAATATTTATAACAAAGGTGGATCGTTGGGTAGATCAGTAAGTGGGTTGGTGGGTGGGTCGGTGTATGCGTGTACACCTTTCGTGGATATACCGACACTCAATTAATGTTTTTTTAGGTAAAAATAAAGTTGAAAAACTCAGCCAAAGGCAGTTTTGTGCACTATCTCGACTCAAACACAAATCTTATTTCGTTTATAAGCATTTTTTTTCAGGTAAAAAATGGAAAAGGTGTTTAATACTAATTACTGAAACAAAAATAAGCTTTGGAGACAAACTCTGGGATACATGGGGTCGTCGAGATAAAAAAGTTCTAGTAGGAAACGCTTTTTACCAGGAAAGACCGTACATTCACTTCAAAAAAATATGTTCACGTTATTATTAGAAGATTGAATGCGTGATGTGAGGGATCCAAACATATTTGACTTTAAAATGTGATTTTATGTCGGGTATATTATATTTTTCTCTTCGCTAATGCATTTATAACTTTGCATAAATACATTCCAACAAAAAAGTTATTATCCGTGTCGTCATATTAAGCCATTTAAAGAACGCAAAGTTATAATAATACTTTCAGGAAATTTGTTTCGTGCAGATTTTTTCTCTTCATTCACTCCACTATATATATATATATATATATATATATATATATATATATATATGAAACTCTCGCGTCTGTTCAACAACATAACAATAAGCTCAATTTGAGAGCCGGGGGTCTCTTATATTTTTCCACGCTGGAATTTATAAATGTCGAGGCGAACAATGCCGAGACCACTGCACACGTTTTTCCTTCGAGTTTGCCTCTATTTTTTTTTCATTTATTTTCTAATTTTGTTATATATGTGTAATCCCGACGAGACAAAAAAGCTAATTCTCCGCTCATACGAGGACAATTTTAACCAGCACAATAATACGACGGACGTCAGGTTAAAATGCATTTAGTCTTGCTTGTTGAAGAAGATTAGTTTTTCCATTTCGACTGCGACCTCGCTTCAAACGGAATTTTAAAATTTAATTTTTTCATTTAAATCAATTTTAAATTTATCAATAAATTAGGCAAAAATTACTTATTAGAGCAATATCAACTCGTATAAATATAATAAAGGAGAGACGACCCTTTCCGATAAAAACTTTCCAACTTTTATTTATATGTTTTGGTTTTTATTTATTGCATTTTTTACGGCATTTTTATTTAGTGCGACAAACGTGACCAAAATTCTTTTCGCAACCAACACTCCTATCTTATTTACCTAACTACAAAACGCGTTAACTATTGAGAATTTAAATGGAAACGAAGAACAGCACATTTTTAAACGTCATTAATTCTACCATAAAAAAATTTAATTACTTTGTTAACCTTATTCTCATTTTTCTATACGCAAAATAGTTTATACTCTTTATTGTACCTATCGAACGATTTGTCGTGACAAGCAAGCCAGTTGCTTCGTTAGCTTCACAAAGAACCTCGTGAAATATTACATTTTGCAGCCATTTTATTCTTCAAAGCAAATGAATATCAACAAAACTGACAGTTGCCATAGGTACGCAATTCATGGATGTCCATATTTTTTAGAAAATTGTTGATAAACCATAAAACAAGATTAGAATAAAAGCTACTTACTATGTTTCTATTCACAATTTGTTTAGTCACACTGTGTGTAACGTCTGATGAAGACGTGCATTCGGAACTGCAGTCACTAACGATGATAATAACACGAACAATAATAAAAGCCAATAAAAATGAACGCCATTTTATATACAATTTTGGTTGATTTATTAAAAGGCATTTTTTTGCTAGTGCCTTTATTTAGGACTTAAATCAATGATGGCCATTGCGGTTGAAGTTTACATTGATGGAATTGATTAGATTTGAATTAAAAAAGTGCCGTTCAATTATTGCAATCATTATCGTAATTGGCGGCACTTAGTTAATTAAAGAAAGTTCGGCTGTGATTTCGAAATAACAATGTACGCGGAATTCACATTTCCGACATCCCAGTTAATTGATTAAACACACGCCGCACAATATAACGGCAATAAATCAGCCAATATCGCCAATTGAAAAATGTCTTTAATTGCGCGAAGCCATCAACCTAATTGCGTTAGCAGCGAATCTGGTGGCCCCATTCTCAATTCGCAACTGCACTCATCCAATAAATGCAAACAACACAAGACCCGTGACGCAATTCAGAGGAATTGAAAAAAAAAAGAAATGGTCAAGGTCATTAATAACCGGGGGGGCCCTACCACAGCGCAAACAGATCCAGAGTGCGGCGCGCGTTCAATTGTTTAATTTCGTGACCTACATGATGGCTTAACTGCGGGCAGGAGGCAGTGAGGACAAAACGTAGTGAGTGTCGCAAATAACAAATGCGGTGCTGAATAGAAATGGCATTGTTTAAAAAAAGAAGTGTGTTTTGTTTTATATTCTATTTTATGTGCTGCGCGTGGAATGGCAACAGACTCACCGTCGAAGGTAAAGAAGTTTTATTATTTTCCCTATATACATATACATGTACCATTCCCTCCAACTATCCCGTTTATTATATTTTTATTTGTATATTTTCTTTTTGTATTTAATTATATAATAATAATAAAAATTTGCGCTGACAATATCTGATGATTTGCGGTGTTTAACGAATTGTTTAAATTGCCCGGTCAACAATTCGTAACGTCACTGCATTGGGATTAACGGCCATCTTGTATTAGTGTCGTAAATTAAATCAACTTTAAATATGATAATGGTTCTGTTTGTCGCAACAGATCTAAACATTTTTAATTTAACAATTCAAATATGAAATCCAACAAAGCTTTTTTAAGTGCGTGGGCTTGCGCGACCCATAAAGTGCGTGTAAAGCATAAATCAACGCCTCAAAGTTTTTCCAAACTTTTCAAAATGAATATTTGATGGCATGCAGATGCAAATTTAAACTTTGCCTAAACAAACATTCTAATGCATAATGCGAGCGATGTTAATGAATAATTTATTTCTTTAAATTCTTTCTGTACCGAAAGCAATTCGTTTTCAAATCTAAACATCGAAGAAATTGCAGTCGGTCGAGTTAATACGGAATATATTTTCATTAGAATGCGAGCAACAATATTTTCGTCGTCCGTTTAAAACTATGCTTTTATCTACGTCGGGCAACAATTTTTATTATATTTTACACGTCGCAAAAAGTCTGCACTACTTCGGTTCGCTGCAATAATTATTAAAACAAAAATTTAACGCGTCGCTAAAAAATTACGGCCGGTTTTAATTATTTTGTTGGAAAAACTCGTTTAGTTTTAATTAAATTTAAATTATAAATTTTAACGTAATAAATATTAAACAAATATGTCGGTATTATTCACAATACAAGAAAATTGCACGGGATATGTTATTAATAATAATTTACTTATTATCTGCTTAATTAATTAATAATTATTAACGCTTTGTCCAGACAATTACAAATTGTTAAAAAACTTTGTTTTATTTTTTTAACTAAATGGGACTTTTTACAGAATATTTAATGTTTGTTTTTAATTTATGCTTTACATCGTTGCCTCTAGTAAGGGGCTTGTGATGGGACCACCTTCTATTGACATAGAAATCAATCGAATTTATCATTTTTATCTTGTGAAAATACGCAATACTTACAAAAACGAAAATAAATTACTTTGCATACCAAAGAAACTTGCGTATTACAACTAGTACCACTAGTAGTTATTGTAACATTAAAAGTTAAAAATAAAAAAAATATTTGAAAAAAGAATAGTGAATAGTAAAACTTATATGCAATTGAACAATGCAACACTACAGCTATTTTATCATTAACAGGTTGGATATTAATCCCATTTTTTATTATTAATTGACAAGCAATACTAGTCCTCTGTGATTCTATTATTTAAAAAAAATCACAAAAAGCGGGCGGTAAATTAAAACTATTGTTAACGGCAATTGGGCGGAACAATGTAAGCACCCATCCAAGTGCTGACCGTGCCTAACATTGCTTCACTTTTGCAAACATTTAACATTGGCCGTACTGGATATGCTACCCCGGCTTTTGTTGACACTACAATAACATAATTTATTATATAACTTTCTTATGCGTGATTGAAAGTTATTTGAATATATTGCTCATTCCATATTGAGAAAACTCGCAGCCTTCTGACAGTTAGTCGAGGCTTATTAAGATCAGAAGTCTTGTTAAAACGAGCTGTCTAATTAATGCTTGGATAGTTGGTGATTTGGGTATGAATCCAATGTTGGATTGTTTGTGGATATTGTTAGCAATCTGAGCAAAAATGTGTTCGTATGCATGAAAAAACAATCCCTCGTCGCATTCAGTGGATAAGTGAAAGTGTTAATCCAGTTTCCAACCCTTGGCTTAGTAAATAGTCTGCCCTGGGACTACTAGCCCGGTCCTTTGGCTTGCTTGTCATGGTGAGCGAACAGTAATAATGTTTAGTTAACTCGAGTCGTAATGAGCCGTATTTGGAATGAGACCGGTTCATTTTCTCTGCGTAAAAATGGAAACTGCTTTAATTAATCTGCGACCAACAGTCACTAGAAATTTATTTAATTTACATGCAAAAATATTTATTTTGTTAAATCATAAAAATTGAAATTGTTTTTAAATTAAATCGTGAGAAAAATACAAAACTATAAAAGCGACGCCGAAACTGAAAATAGATGTTTCTGTCTTGAGAAATCGATAAGTCAACTGCTTTCTCCCTACACGCACCAAACAAAGAATCCGCAATTAATTTCATTCCTGACCTGCTGATCCGCCGAACGCATCCATCCAGCCCAAGATGAATAGAGTGTTATCTTTTAGGAAGGAAGGGAGTCGGGCCAGGTGAACAGGACTGGGGTTACGTGACCGTTCGTCCCAATGCGCACATGTTCTGGTGGCTCTACTACACGACGGCTGAAGTCTCGCATTACACTGAAAGGCCTCTCATTATATGGCTTCAAGGTTAATAAAATTAAATTGATTCATTATATCATTAGATATAGAGAATTAGAAAATATTATATTAAATTTAATTTTTAGGCGGTCCGGGTATGCCCTCGAGCGGTTATGGTAATTTTATCGAAATGGGACCGTCGACAATGGACATGGAGGACAGGGAGCACACTTGGGTCAAGGACTTTAATGTAGTGTTTGTTGACAATCCGGTCGGTGTGGGCTTCAGCTACACATCTGATAATGCGACGAAGCTCGTGGAGAACAATAAGGAAATTGGAAAAGATTTGGTCCAGTTCCTGATTGCCTTTCTGGACAAGTTCGAGGATTTCAAGACCATTCCGCTTTACATTTTTGGGGAATCTTACGGCGGCAAGATGGCCGTCGAATTTGCATTGCAAATACACAAAGTAAGACAAACCGCTTAATTTCAGTAATGTAAATTATATATATTATACCGATTTTAAGAAAATAACATTTCTAGGACACACATTTTGAAATAATTTTGTTTGAAAAAAAATTTCATCAAATTAAAAATGTTATTTTTTGCAAATTCTTGCTGGTATTTTTGTAATGGGTAATTTAATTCGATTCATTTGGTACGAATGAAAAAATCGACATAATTTAATTATTATGCATGTAACCCGGCGCATTCGCCGTAAAACTTGCGATAATTTATGATGTGATAAATCTGAAAATAAAACCATCGGGGTCTATATAAACCGGCGCTTTTAAATCTTTATGTTTTTTGTTTTCAATTTTTGCAAAATGCAGAAAAAGTTTATTCATAAAATGATTACAATTTATTATATTATAAAAAATATCAATCGATTTGTTGGTTATTTCATATGCGTGTAGTCCCAGGTGGAACATCGAAATTTCCATTAAACGATTATTGTGTGGTGTGTTCCAGGAAACGCAAAAGGGGACGATGCGGGCCAATTTGCAAGGAATCGGCCTAGGAGACGCGTACATTTCGCCAATTGATTACATTATGAATTACGCCCCGCTCGCATTAAACTTGGCAAGTTTTAACCCGACCGACACTGCTGCATTAAAACAACTTTATTTTGAAATTAATTACAGGGCTTAACCGATAAACATGGCTTCAAGGCGATAGACGATTTAGCAAAACAGTTTAAGATCGCGATACACCATCACCACGATTTCGAAGAAGCGGCTGAAATTGAGGATAAAATCACCGGAGCGGTGATTGAGGCCACGCAGGGCATCGATATCTACAACGTCATGTCAATATCGAACACCACATCAATGCCAAGTAAGGTGATTTTGATCAATCGTGTCGTATGCCATTAAAAAAGTACAAATAATAATTACAACATTAATGCAGCCATTGGACGAAGGGTGGGCGTATGTAATACTGCAGGCGAGCGGGTTAATGGGAGCTGTAAAAATGCAAAATGTCATTGTACATTTTTAATGATTAGTATGCAGCAGCAAGCTGTATGTATAATATGTGTTTGTTGAGCAACTTTATCAGACAAGAATTAGCATGATAACTGGCTTTTCCATCCATTTCTGTTTGCATGTTGCAGGATTTCTGACCTATCAGGACGCGTGCAATGAATTTATGAACGGCGTCGTAAAGGAGGCATTAAACATCTCCAAGGAGGTGGAATGGTCCTTCATAAATGACGACATTTACAATTCGCTGCGTGGGGACCTCACCAGGCCGGTAACGAGCACAAGTAATATATCTCAGGCGGAGTGGTTTCTAGCTGGGAACCCCTTTAGTTTATTTATGTTTTTCTCTTCTTGTGTGTGTTTCAGTTGAGGAGATTCTTAACAACACCGACATCAAAGTGATCGTCTACAACGGCGTTTTAGATGTCATCGTCAATACCCCGGGTAAGTAAATGCAATTAGTGGGTTTATTTAATTACATCAAATTGCGTTTTACCAACAGCCAAGTATTAAATTCAAAAATTCAAAATTAGATTAAAAAATCTTTATACATCTCTGGATGATAGAATAGCTTACATTATTTGATATTATTCTTAAAATCGATTACATTATAGTGAAAACTATTTGTGTCAATAGTTATTAATAGCTATTGCGTCGTCCAGAGATAGGATTTTAATCCGACTTTTCATTATTATTTGACAACTGACATTGGCCCTTTATAATGTTATACTTAAATGATCACAAAAGGTGTGGGATGGGATAATATCCAATCTCTGGTTCACATAAGAACTGGGCGGGTACTTGTTACTAATTATTGGTTAAATTAATTTCCGTGTATCATACATTATTTCTTATTCGATTGCAAAACCTTAAATTGAAAAAAATATTTTTCGGTTTAGAACGAAAAAGGTTACTTCGCAACAAATCGATGGGGTGTTTCGTCCAAATACAATCGAATAAAAAATCACTTTTAATTATTGAGTTTTTAAATATTCTATTTATGTGCACAAAATTTCCCGTGGCTGTTATTTGTGCGCGGGGTTAAATTCGATTGTGTTATTGTTTTGCTGGAGATTATTTTCCTTGTAAGCCTCCCTCCCCTCTTTCCCGTCCCTTGCCATCGCAAAATTGTGATGAATAACTTTTTAATGGGGCGCTTTTTATTTTTGTATTTTGCGGTTGAGGCATTAATAATAAACTTTTCAAGCGGGAATTTCCCCCATTTTAAGACACTTTAAATGTGAAATTATGTTACAAGTTTTCTCGGACAGATTTCCCAATAAAAATATGTTGTCGGCGGAAGTCATAATAATTTATAATGTTTTCAAGAATAAATGCTATAAATGCAACCAGAAAAATAATTTATTTAGGAACGGCAAACTGGTTGGACAGTTTGAAATGGGAAGGACGCGGCCGATGGCACAACGTAACACAAGAAGCTTTGGAAATCAATATGATCAACGAGGGTTACGTGAAGAAAGTCGATAATTTGATATTCTACACGGTATTGAGGGCCGGGCACAGCGTGAGTAAAGCGACAGATACATTTAAATTATTTAACAAACAAAATGCTCTTTCATTTGCACAGGTCCCCATCGACAATCCAATAGCCATGGCCGAGATCCTGCACAGGGAGCTGCTGACCACTTCGCCGCCATTCGAATCGAAACTTTCCAGAATCCATTTCTCCGATCCCTGGAGGATGTGATAATTAAGCAAAATCCCAAGAGCATATTCTATTGTTGTATTGTAAATAATTATTTCCATTTTATTGGTGTTGATTTAATAAATATTTGTATATTTTATCAATTGCTGGACGGCTTAAGACAGCGATTTTCAAAAGTTTAAAAAGTTAGTTGACGGCGACAAAAAAGGTCATCGACAAATAAACTTGGAAAAAAATTGTGTGCAGTGGTGGGGGGTGGGGGAACAACAAAATATTGTAAACTTGGCTTAATTAAGTATTGCGAAGGAATAACAAGTAGACTGTTTCTATGATGCTGAGGAGAGAAGCACCGATGAATAGTCCGGCCGTGCCTCCAATAGAAACTTGAAAAGAAGCAATCAGATTTTGCATTGGATTAACGTTCTGAAGCTACTTACCCACCAAATCCATGGTGGTCCTCACTACAATTCTTTTGAATCTGAATGTCGGTAAGGAATGTTGTTTGATGGAGATTTCACTCACAGCAGATTTTACTCTGGAATAATTTTTATTTATTTCGAGCAACACTTTTGCTGCTATTACCATTGCTACTGGTACAACATACAACCGACTGAGAGAATAAATAAATTACCCTTTGCGCTCCGAAACGATTTTATATTCCGGTTCAACACACGAGGGCACACATTCGCACACCAGGCCAGGTTTGTCGAATCCTTTCGCATGCAGCCTGTTTACCGTCTCTGTTCAAATTTTACTTATCAAATATTCAGCTTGCATTTCCCAGTTACTCACCAAAGTAATCCGTAAGGCATTGTAGTCCGTTCATTCCGCAGTAAGTGTCTCTGCCTTTAAAATAAAACGAATTATTCCAATTTCTAAACAAGTAGCAACAAGAGAATTTTATTGTTGAGAGGAGAATTCACCTAAAACCGGCATTAAATGGTGCGTGCAATTGCAGAGTTTGATATGGGCGTCGGCGTGACATTGCACTATGCAGGTCGAGTAACTGTAGAAGTTATGCACTTGGAGTTCCTGAGTAGTCTCCCACGGGAATCTGCAACCCCTCTTCTCTACAGGTACGCTTTTTACATTCTCGTCATTCTCAATTTCGATTATCTGCGGAATAATTAATTGATTAACTTTAAAACGTTGTTTTCAATCAATTTTCTCATTTGCAATATAAAATTATTTTTAAATTACTCAAATGTTTTACGCATTTTTAATTTTTTTAAATTGAATGTGGTCAATAAATTTCCCTCCCAATCAATAGGCAACGAAACAAGTTTTCTTGCTGTCCGTGATATTTTATTTTAATTTTTAATTTTTTATGCAAATGAAGCCTACAACCTAGTTGGTTGCTTTGTTTCGAGCCGCTAGACAGTTTTGCTACGCTACAGGATCCCAGCAATTGAAATTTGAATAATATCCAACTTACATTGATTACAATGTTGTACGTTTCGCCAAGCATTACATCCTCCCTCTGGTCTTGGTCGGAATTGATGAAAGGGACGTCTTCAGGCGCGTGAATATACATCTAATGGGTGCACAATTACGTTATTTAATTTTTTACTTGCAAAGGCAACATTTTTGTGTACACCTGAGCGCGTCTGCATCAATATATTTATATGTTTATAACAAATAATGTATTTACCCTAACATCGTCTGCAGTCTCGATGACCAATTCGCCAGCTCCCATCTGTCTATTAGATATCATTTCAAGGTAAGAATTCTTGGTCGGTCTGAAAAAATTATTTTTATTTTTGTTGAAAGTGGCCAAATTATGCTCACGTTGTGTGCAACGAATTAATCGAGAAGCAAACGCCGTACTCGGTCTCGAGAGGAAGAAATTTATCGCAACAATTAAAAGTTGCATCGTTCCATCTGCACCGTTTCATAAATTGCGGACACTTTTTGCGAAACTGAGAAGAAATGAGAAAAAATATTAAGTTCTTTATTTTTAAAACCATCGAAAAATAATTTGCCGCTTACCCTGTTGACCATTTCTCGATAGTTGAGGCGTTCGCATTCCTTGCAAGGAGCACCGCACGAGTAACAACTGCCGGTGAAAAAGATGATGTCTGTTAGAAATTGTTGCACGGGCGAATACGTCTCGGATGGTTCTCTATAATCATCAAAATGGATGGATTGCGACTATTTTTTCACGCACGGAATCACTTACGCGGTCCAGAAAACTTCCGATGATGTTATCTCGCATATGGAAATTGCCGGGAAAGTCGTGTTCCAATCCAGGTACGCGGTTTCAGTTACGAAACTTATTGCGTGATTCTGGAAGCTATCGTAAGAGCCCTTGAAGATTCGCAGCATTCCCATCGCGGATAGAATTATTATCAGCATCCATAGAATTCTAAAATTTTAAAACGACCAGTTAATAATGGTTTACCTCAATTATTTAATAAGCCAAGGCGCGCGCCCTCCGTTTTATTTTACTGTCTTTTATACGAGGGACAATGAAGTTAAGCGGAATTATTATTAAAAGCATAAAACCCGGCCGAATTAATGTTGAAAGCGTATTCGTAGTACATCAAGAATTCAGTGGGACGACGTTTTATGGCTAAACAGGCTTCAAATTTTAAGGCGTGCAATTTTACGAGTGGTTTGGATGTTACATGTCGACAGAGAGTCTTTCTTTGCACATTTTTATTGCACTACCCCCCTCCCCCCACCCACTCTCCTCGACTGCTGACATTATTTTGTCGCTGATTTTAATGGGAAACCGACACAACTTTATTTATTTATTGTTCATTTTTATCGATAATTGAATCTTTCTTGATGTGAAACATCTAATGTCGCGTTAGGACGAAAGTTGCTTTCTTCGCCTCGATAATTATGCAAGTGACGATAGCATGAAGTTCGCAGCACAGAAAACCCTGACTATATTAGACAGTGACAAGTGACAAAATGTACAGTTTTTTATAAAAACTGGATGTGGATGTTACACATCTACCAGGCGTACCGCGGTGGCTCCCCCCGTTTCTTAACATCTATTTATTTACATTATTTATAAACGTAAAAATCAGTGGACCGATTTTTTTTTTGCACACACGCGCGACATTCAACGCCCCAGCAAGTCAGTCCAGCAACAAGTTACCTGCCACAAATCACTGTCTCTTCCCCACCCTCGACAACTTAACACGAAATCTAAGCTTCAGAAATAATTCAAATCAAGAGTTACTCCAATTTACCTGTTAAATGGATTTTTGCTTTCGTCCGCAACGTATTTCCAACCGTGTAAGTTGGTGTTTCTACCATAAAAACTCAACCTGTTTAATATCGAAACCATATTTCTTGCTTGCTGGCTTGCTTGCTAATAAACGAATTAATGATTCCATAAATATTTTATCTACAAAAACATCTTTTAATATGTTTGACAAATTAGAGATTAATGCGTTTGATTTGGTTGAATGGAGATCGTAAATCAAGCAAATTTCATGTTTAAAAAGTATCAGTAAATGGATCTAAGCTAAGCTAATGTGTCCTAATGTTTGCTTACTCATATCTTACACAAAACATTGCATACAAACATTATGACGTATGTATATACATACAACGGTGACGAGAGAAATTATATTACTATTTAAGTAAATTATTTTAGTATCGTTTTTCAAATATATTTACACCAAATCAAATATTAACAACTCTATAAGTATATTTATCTCGACGACTTCTCTACAAGTTTGTCATACAATACGTCGACTCATTGTGTGAATGCGGACAAGCAAAAGAAGTAGGAGGTGGTAAAATATGAGTAAAAATAGTGTTTTATCTTTACCAATTTATGTGACCCGCCCAGCTATTGTTAGATTAACCACATTTTTTATTATTTATTATTTGACGGCTCCGCTACCGACTATGCGCGGCTATAAAATATAACAGTCACTGTCTGTGATTTTAGTTAAATAACAATAGCCAAGGTTGTTTGAAATTATTAAGTAATAATTATACCGACCCTTCGCAAATTTTAGCACATATGGTAGTTTAGCATTTATGGGATGGCATACTACAAAAAAAAAGTAAAGGAAATGAGTAAAACAGTGATTGCTGGCATATTTTGATAAAAAAGCATCAATACTATACTACTATATACAATGCAACTTCGGCTATAAATGTTAATTTAATGATTTTGATTCGAGATTGAATAAGTAAATTTTAGTATGTTATAATGTTGAAATTAACAATTGTTCGCAAAATTGCAAATAACAAATACCGACGGTAATTCCGCTTTAAATTAACAATTCCTGCTATTTTACTGGTAAAACTATTAATATTAACAAATAAATATTGTTTCATTGGTTAGCTTAAATACGATATTTTAAAATTAATATCTGTTGCTGGCTAGTCCTATTATTCTACTTTCCGTTACTTCTGTATTTATGGAAATGTAATTACATCTTACAAACTTGGCAGTGAACAAAGTAAATTTACATATTATCAATTGTTTTATTTGAAAATATCCGTAAATTTGACATAAATAATATACAGAACAACATCAGTTGATTTTTAATAAAAACCATTGTGCACAAACTAAATACCTATAAAATGGCACACAAATCAAATATAATATAAAATAGTAGAGCGGTCCGCATATTTTACAAATATGTAGTCCGAATAATATAAACGATGAATTGACATTTTCAAAGGCAATCATCACGTATAACATAATAATAATAAAAATAATTAAACGTTTTCTTAATATAGTTGTTTATCAAATCGAATACCGCTCGTTTTCAAAGGGGTCTGTTTAGCGGCAGTTGCATTGGGCGTGCAACAAATCCTCCTAGGTGTTTTCGTATTGAGCAATTTCTTAATATTGGGAGTCGTGCACCTGGGCGAATCGACTTCATCTAAAACAAAACCAAATCAATTTCAGTTCTTACGCAACATTCTTAAAAGCGATATAAACTCAAACTCAGTCAACTCAAGTAAAAAATAATAAAGATTACTTTTTGTGCGCAATTTGAAACCGGCCGCCCGTCTTCTCGGCGACATGCTTTTCTTTCCGACCCTGCGCTCTTCCATCCTTAGCGTTTTGACCCGACTGGAATTCAGCTGACGTGAATTGACCTGTCGTTGAGCGCCCATTTTCACCGGCTTAACTTCAACATCAACTAAATTATCAAACAGTTTCGCTTTGGCCAAAACCATTCCAGCATTTTGGCTGCGCAATTTGGCCAAAGAGGCCCGGCAATTGTCCAGGCTCTGTTGCGACATTTCGGGTGTGCTGAAAAATCCCTGGGCACTCTTCCAACTAGTCGAAGAGGTAGACGATATTACGGAACTCGAAATGCTTCTGGTATTCATTGATGGTGAGCCCATATCGATCGGCGTGGGCAATCCCGTTTGGATCGTGTTGGGCCGGCCGCGTCGCAATTGATTATTTGGCATTTCGTTGGTGACGCACCATGTTTGCGTGCGGCGCACCTGATTGCTTTCGCGCGATCTGCGCCTCATGCTGCCAATTTTTCGAGCGCTGGGCGATCTGAACACCTTACTTTCAGACGTGCTCCGTATTTTCAATTCCCTGCTCAGACGTCGGGCCAATTGATCCGTGGTCGGGCTCATCGGTTCGGCCAAAACGACTGTTTCGGTGTAGGCCTTTTCCACTTCTTCAATACCGCTCGGAACATCGGCGTTGTCCAACTCGACCGAAATTCTCCGTTCGATTGCCGACACTCGATTTTTAATTTCTTCGTATTCCGTTTTCGATATTTTAACGTAATTTTCTTCTGTTTCTGCCGGATCCTTTTGCTTGGTCAGCACTTCCGATAGGTCGTTGATTCGGTTGTCTATTCCAGGATCTTTATCGGCAATTTTATCTGATATCGAGCCGACACAGGAATTTCGTGTTTTTTTACGCCTGAATCCCGCCGCCGTGCTCACGGCCGACCAGCGACGTTGGATGGAACCGGCGCTCTTGACCGAACCGGTCTCGTCCTCTTTCTTCTTTCCCGATTTCGATCGGTTGTGCCACAGATGACGTTTCTCTTTCGCACTGAAAATATGATTATTTTATAATAATTCATCTCGATCTCAACAATAATCATAAAATTACCCATCTAATTGTGTGGACATTTTCTGACTGGACGCTGACGGAAATATGTTCTTCTGGGCGCTGTGAAAGAAGAAAAAAACATTATACGTTAATTTTAAACAAACTAAAGCAATTCCACTTACTTCGGATGGGAATTGACGGGCGTTCTGATGGGGGTGAATGGCGTGTTCAATATTGCGTTTTGCGGCAGGTTGCTAAGTATATCTCGCCTAAAAATAAAATGTTATCTGTTATTTTAATAACATCAACGTCAACTAAGTAATTACCGTTTTTTGGTGGACAGCCCCATGCCTTCGACTTTTCGTTTTTTGGCCGACTGAGTCAAACATGGTGTCGTTAATAAATCAGGCATATCATCTTCGCCTTTGCTCTGCACTATCTTCTTGAGCCCGCTGAGCATCCTGGTGAGTGAACCACTCCGTCGCTTTTTCTTCCTTTTCGCATTTACGCTGTCATCGTTTAATGAAACCGTGGAACTGGTCAGTGCGATCCTTTCAATGACGGATTCGGACAAAACGCCGATACCCGCAGCGTGTTCGATCAGCAGCTGAAGAAAATAAATGCGTCGGTGTACACAAATTTAATTTTGCCCACAAAAAAAATACCTTGAATAATTCGCACGTTTTGTTCAATCTGTGCGCGGGATTGTGCGGCAGCTTCTCCTCGGCTGGAAGCAGCGTCGGGCCAATGACAACGGCTAGATTGAACGAATCCATTTTGTTGAATTTTTGATAATCGGCCACCCTGCACAAAAACTGGACAATTTGTTTGAATCGATTTTTGCCAACAAAACGGCACACTTACTTGCATGAAGTAAGCGAGCGTGTTGAGATGTTCTGTGGGCAACAGTAAGCTAGCCAATAAAACGGCCTCGGTTTGTCTTTCGGATAACAACATGCATCGAAGAAATAATTCGTGAAACTGATAGGGAATTAAGGGTTCAGGCAGCTCACGGAAAAAAGTTTTAAGTACGCTGGCCACGTCAATTTCATGGTGTTCTTCGCCTAAATAACATCCTGCATCCAATTGAAGCTGGAAATATTGTTCTATTAATTAATACCATTTACTTATCGAGGATGTCGTTTCGGAAGGAAGTAAATGCATTTTTGTTAATCCGCTTATTTAACCAAGGCTTCGAACCGTTATATTTTTCGTTACAGTTATTGATAATAATAATATTAGTTCGGTTTCGATTTTCGATCCGGGTGAAATAAAAGGTTTTCGGTTCAGTTCTGGTTCGAAGCCTTGTGTTTAACCATACTAATTAAAATATTAATGCTACATATTTCATTGTATTTTTATCTTTTTAATATATACCAAAAAATTTTAAATGTTTTTTATTTTCATTTGCAGAACATTTTTGTTCTTTTGCACTTACCTTCTAACCTACAACATTTGTAGGTTAAATTGTAACAATTTAAAACTCACTTTAATCTCATTCTGTCTGGATTTGGATCCACCTTTTCTGAACAAACCTTCCGTATCGATTTTGAGGACTATATACGAACATAATTCATGTACGATTTTAGGCACGACGAGTTGTTGCCCGCTGGGTAAAGTAACAGTTTCGTTTGGAAGCAGTTGCAGGGGCATCTTAAAAACCTTCCGGTTTCTGTTGTCCTGAAAATGTTAACCTCCAATCTAATCGACTTGCTATTTGATGGATTAATATTACTAACTTGTGTGTGTTGATTTCCTCGACCCTTTTTCGGCCTGAATTTAATGCCGAAATTTTTCAAATCTTGCACAGCAATGTTTCTAATTTCTTCCTTCTTGTGCACATCGTTCATGAACATTTTTATT
>JARJEC010082153.1:0-24094 GCA_030264575.1 Tachinus sp. AB-2021 | reverse complement strand
GCCTCATTCAAAATAGCATACATAATTATATCCATTTCTGCGGCTCGGTGTGTCCGACCATCTCTACACTCGAAAGGGTATAAAAGAGATGTAAAAGATAAATAATAATAATAATTTTCAATTTATAAATTAAATATATGGAAATTATAATTCAATTGGATAATTGTTTTAAAAGATTATTTGTCACTTGTTATTTAAATTTTCGAAATACAAAACGGATAGAAAGATGGATTCAAGACCGTCTAAGCAGATATAATGGTACATATGTCCTTGTCGCTTAGAAAGCATTTGTCTTAAATCCGGAATAAAATAAAACAGATTTATTCCAAAGACTATTTTGGGGAAAATAGTAAATCGCTACGTTTTACCAAGATCTATATATCTCGTAGTCAACAGGCTGCTGTTACGGCGACAACAGTAAAAGTGCCAATAATGAAAGTTAAGCTAAGCCTATACGCGAAATTGAAAACAAAAATTATAAAATTGCACCTTTTAACCGACGCGGATAAAGTTTCTATAAATAAAATGCACCGAATATTTGTGTAAAGCACATTTATTAATGTCCCGATTGCAGGTATTAACGTGTCACATAATCTGCCGGAGATTATTTCGTTTTCAATTCTGTTATATGAAAAAAATGATTGTTACAGTTGCAAAAGTTAATAAAAGTTGTGGATTTGCTTTAATATATTTTTTGAAATACATTTGCGGGTGTCTCAAAGTGTAACTGTGTCAACAGGTTTTGTGTTATAGCAGTGAACTTATCTTAATGAAAAACAAATAAAAATCTCCGATAGGACTGGGCAGGGCTGATACAGATGAACAGTGGCCAGAAAGAGAGGAGGTTGGGGAGGTGCTCATGGATATGTGGTTAAATGTTTGCTAATCTATGCGAGTGCGTGTTTGGTTAAAAGGGGGTGCAGGCGGGTGCCAAAGCGGAGAGCAGGCACAAGCGGAGCGCCCAACATCAATCGGCTGAATTCGTTTGAAACACACAGATTCGTAGCCAAAGCCCGTACATACATCAGTCTAATTAATAAATGGCAGGCCGGCACACATAAGATGATTAAAGCTATCGCCGTGTTTATACTCCGAGGCCCGACTCCGGGAGACCGATAACAGGCCGTGCCCGATCCAGCTATGACTCTGGTTTATTCTCCGGGACATTTGCATAGTGCAAAACGACACGTAATAATTATAATTAGAATGGTTGTCCAACAATAGCCCGGCAGTTAGAGAGCACGGTGGTAATTGAATCTGACCGACTTCTCCATGTCGTCGTTTTTAATTATTTAAATGAGTTCTAAGTGTTTCGAGATTTTACAGAATATGGAATGCGGTGCCGCGTGAGGTTTTGAACTGAGGCGCGGAGGAAAGGGAAAAATTCAGTTTTAGTACGGCATAGGTTTTCGTATGTACATATATGTAAATACATGATCGTGAATCAAGCAAGCAACATTATTTGGCAAATATATAAGTCGTGCATTTGACAGCAACGCCACCACGGAAACGCATCACATCATCCGAGTCCCGCAGACTTTAATAACCTGCGCTTGATTGATTGATTGCCCTTAACACGTTGGCTTGCCGGCCGCTACGGGTACGGAACATTGCAGCTCAGCTTCATGCCATGCCGCATCGCACCGCATCATACCCTACCGTTGTGGTCTCTGCTATCTTACGGTGGTAATCGAACTGAACGGTGTATTATCTCGTGAGCCTTTCAATTCGCGGATCGTTTGCGGAGTCTCGGCGCGTATCCCCGAATCGCGCACTCACCGCACGCTTTCTCCGTCTCCTGCTGGGTCCCGACCCCGATCTCGGCCCCTATGTCCCCGCTTCGAGCGAACCCAACCAGCGGCCCCAACCCCGGCCCCCGAGCGCTTCCTGTTCGTGTTAAACACTTCATGATTACACCCGCTCAAATAACAGAGCGCACCATCCGTAGCCCGAATCATCAATTTTCCGAACGATCACAAAAACAGAACAAGCACTTTAGAACTTAACAGTGCGGTTGTTAAAATTGGGAGAAAATTTAATAAAAACTAAGTAGACAAGCAACGCGAGCTGTACCTTTTAACTTTCCCGATGATAGTGTGTATTTTATAAACAGGTCGGTTGACTTACTAGGTTACAATATGTACGTACAAAGTTACGTTTAAGCCGTACGTATCGACGATCAGCGATCAATTACGAATTATGTACAACGGGACAGATGGGGGTTCCAATATTACATTACCTAGCGCCGAATTAAAATTACGGCAAGACCATTTGAAACTGTCACGAAAGTAAAAGAAAATAATTAAAAGGACGCCTTCCATTAAAAGACGTTGAATAGCAGATTTGCACAAAAGATAACTGCTAGAGTGGTGGCGTTAGGTATGGAGGGGCCCGGTGGGGAAAGGGGGTGGCGAAATAAGAAATCTGGAAAGCAAATCAACGTTTATTACGTGGGGAATCCAGTAACACATCTTTTATTAATCACGCGATCACTTAATGAAATCACGCCGGGGTGCCCCCTAATATGAAAGTAACGCCATATCGGTATATTATGGTATTATAGTACTGTGTAAGGTATAACCTGTCCCTAGCAATGCACGTGTCCATTTCACCAGTTACAGCTAATTATCGTCGGTGTGGGACGGTGAGCTGCCTGATCGGCTGATCATCCGAACATTAAACCACTGATTAGAATTTGACGCCCTTTTCCTTACTTCAACTCATCCAGCACCTCCTAACCCCCGCGCCGTCCCCAAGAAGTGACAAATTCCTAATTGGAATTCCACAGTCCCCCGGCTTCGTAATAGTAGTCGCCGCATTGCCACTGCCACCGCCGCCGCCGCCTCCAACGTACTCATGGTACGAGTACATGCTTATACCAAGAGACGCCACGCCTAATCTCACTTAAACTCCAGAAATTTTAATTGACTCAGAATGATATGCCGAACGGTGAGAATTCGACTATGCCATGTATACAGGGTGATACGTTATTCTCAATAATTCCATATATTTATTTATAATTTCATTTAATATCGGCCTATTTCTGTCATATTTGGGCTAATTACCGACGCCGTTAACTACAGCAGCATTTTGCCGCTGATTCAAGAATTCCACGGATTTTACATGGCTCCTAAGACTATGTGAAACAACATTTGATTCATCTTATCTATTGTACAATATCCCTCTTTTCTATCTATCTATCGTTATTAATTATTAGGTTCTTTAACATCTAAACAGTACACGGGACGTAAAGTTTTTCTTCCTATCAAAAACAAGCTGTGTCCAATGCAACTTTTTTTTCGTGAACAAGTCGAACCTCCAAATAAAGACTGCAGGGAGAGAATTTTCTGTTAATAAAATTTTAATTTATAATAGATATCAACAAATAAATTTCTTAACAGTGTATGTTTATTTATTCACTCACATAAAATGTGTCAGTTTTATTTTTGAACAAGCCTCAAAACTCCGAAAACAAACCTTTTTTTAGATTTATGAGTTTCATTTTCAACTATATTTATTTTTGGGAAAAATAAAAAAAGTTGGAATTTCCCAAACATAATTAAAACGAACAAGAAAAAGAATAATCTATTTTATACGAATTCTGCATAATACATTTTTCAATCAAGAAAGACATTTTCAAAAAATGTGTGCTTTTGAAGTCTACTTGAGTTTTTAGATTGTAGGTTGTCTGTTTTAGAATGTCCTTGAAATGTTTATTTTAATTGAATATAAAAATTTCAAATTTAAAAATTTGAAGAAAATAAAACTAAAAAATCTAAAATTAACCAGAATTCAAAATTGAAAAACCTTAAAAATGACTACTGACACGTAAATTATTCTTTTCATCTATTGGAATTGGAATTTATAAAAAATAAATATAATTAAAAGGAACAAGAAAAAGAATTATTTATTTTATACAAATTCTGCTATATACATTTTTGAATCGAGAAAGACATTTTCAAAAAATGTGTTCTTTTTAAGTCTACTTGTAATGCCTTGAGTTTTTAGATTTTAGGTTGTCTGTTTTAGAATGTTCTTGAAATTTTTATTTTAATTGAATACAAAAATTTCAAATTTAAAAATTCGTACAAAATAAAACTCAAAAATCTAAAATTAACCAGAATTTAAAATTGAAAAACCATAAAAATGACTACTGACATGACTGACACAAAGTTATGTTGGAATGAACATGAAGAAAAACCCGGCCAAAAACTTAGCCGAGTAATTTATGTTCTCAGAAATCTTAGCAATTGTTTACCCAAAGATACTCTTTTATCTGCATACTATGCTCTATTTCAGTCACACATGCAATACTGTATACTAGTCTGGGGTCATTCTAGTATTGATTCTAGTATTGACACGTAAATTATTCTTTTCATCTATTGCTTCAATGCAATGCAGAAATAACTTAGGTGCACTCTCTTATGAAGAGTGAAACAATTGTATGCATTTGCCTGTAACAACTTGGAACATGATCATTGATTTTAGACTTCTTATTTAATCATTTTGATTTTATGGCCAGATAGGCGTTGTGGTACGGGTTGCCTGTAAATTATATTGGGTTTTCTATACAGTTACTCTAATATTCTTTATCGTTGACAAGAAGGGCACCCAACCACTCAGTTTAATTTCATTCTTCCTTCAAATTCAGGTTAATTTATTAAAAAATGTAACAAAGTCTCTAAAAATTAAGAACGCAAAGATTAAAATCTTACAAACCCTGATCTAAAAGAAATTCTAGAACATAAAACACAAAAACTCAGAATTTAACAATCCAGACTTGACACAAAATTAAAAATCTAAATGTTAAAATCCAGAATTTGTAGAAAATAAAACCCAAAAGTCCATCTACAGCAATAGAATTCAAAATTCTAAAATCCTAAAATTAATATAATAAAGTTTGATTTATTAATAAATGTAACAAAGCTTCTAAAAACCAAGAAATCAATGATTTGAAAGTTAAAAACTCAAACCAAAATTTGATAACAATAAATTAAAAACCCAAAACCTCAAAACTTAAAACCCAGACTTTGAGAAACTAACACATAAAAAACAAAAATCTAATTTTTTTTGGAGGAAATAAAGTTAACCTATCTCAGTTCAAAAACTCAAAAGATCTAAAAATTCAGCATTTATAAAAAAACTCAAAATTTACAGTACCTTAATTAAAAATTGAAAAATATCAAAATATAGATAATAGTAATAAAACATCAGTTTGTTATAAAGTGCTACAAAGTCTCTAAAAATTAAGATACGCAAAGATTAAAAACTTACAAACCCAGAACTAAAAGACTGAATTTGATATCCAAAAATTCACAAACTCAACATTCTTGAACATAAAACCCAAAAACTCAGAATTTAACAATCCAAACTTGACACAAAATCAAAAATCTAAACGTTAAAATCCAGAATTTGTAGAAAGTAAAACCCAAAAATCCATTTCCAGCGATAGAATTCAAAATTAATATAATAATAAAAGTTTGATTTATTAAACAATGTAACAAAGCCTCTAAAAAACAAGAAATCAAAGATTGGAAAGGATTCAAAACAAAATTTGATAACAATCAATTCAAAAACCCCAAACCTCAAAACTTAAAACCCAGACTTGGAGGAACACATAAAAAACAAAAATCTATTTGTTTTTTGGAAAAATTAAAGTTATCCCTTCTCAGTTCAAAATAATTCAAAAACTCAAAAGATCTAAAAAGTCAGGATTTATCAAAAATTTACAGTAACAAAATTAAAAATTAAAAAATATCAAAATATAGTTAATAGCAATAAAAGATCGATTTGTTAGAAATGTAGCAATGTCACTACAAATCAAGAACTCAAAGATTAAAAACTTATAACAAAAAATTTAGAAACCCAACATCCTCGAACAGAAAACTCAAAACCCAAAACTTAACAATTTAGACTTTACAGAACAAAAACTAAAGAAGTTCAAAAGCCTAATCTTACATATTATTATAGTTTATTAATTTTACTCTAGATTTGCACATCATTTAATTTATTTTCATTTTACTAACAAAAATAAATGCTCAAATAAAATAATATACAGGGTGTTTAGAAAAATTAGCATGGGCCAAATATCTAGAGAACAACATGTCGGATTAAGACAAAACATTTTGTACTCTTAAAATTGTGAACAAAATTCAGCAAAGTTTTGGGGATGTAGCAATTTTGAAATTTTAAATAGGAACCCCATGTTTTCGCAGATTCTGATTCTACTGGAAAAAATATGTAACTGTTATAATTACCATTTTTCTCGTTTCGTGATAGATAGCGCTGCAACCGACTGTACTGTACGTCCTAGTTACAGTGTCGACTATCACGCAACAAGAAAAGTATTAAACACAAAAGTTATTTATTTTTTGTATTTAAGATTTCAAAATTGTCACCTTCCCCGCCCCCAGGGAGTGTCCAGGACAAGCGGTTTTGATAAAATATTACATAATTTTGATAGAAAATCTAAATCAATACAAAAAGTTGCAAGAAGTGGTTCCATTTGAATTTTCAAAACCAGCTTTCGCTACACTCCCGGGTGAAATTTTCATGTCTTGTCATCTTAAGAATTTAAGGGCACAAATTATAAATTGACGTTCGAATAGGTATAAAAGACTAACAAATTTTGAGCTAAAATTTTATCTTTAAAGTCTCTGTTTAAATAGAAACTAATTTAATTTAAAAAATTAAGTATGTGTGTATTATTTACTTCTTTGTACAAAATACAACAAAACAATATTTTAAAAAGTGGTTCAGAATAATAAATCATGTCGGTATAGTAAATATTGTTTTACAATTATAATTTTAAAAAACCAAGATATTTACAAAAAAAAATGTTGGGCAATCTGCATTTTTTGTAATAGATAGGGCAAAAATGTATTAAAAAAAGTTGTTTGAAATGTAAAATTATGCTGCAATATCAAAAATATTTTTTTAAATATACCAGACATGCTTGAATATTTGGTATACCGGCATGATTTATTATTCTGAACAACTTTTTAAAATAAATTTTTGTTGTGTCTCGTACAAAAAAACTCCTCGGCTGTACACAAATTAACATTTTTGTAAATAATCCAGACATACTTGATTTTTTTAATTAAATGTATGAAAAAATTAGATTCTATTCAAGCAGGGCTGAACAGAAAGATTTTTTATACCTATACGAACGTCATCCGTAGACACACAATTTATAATTAGTAAAAAAATTATTTTTAAAACAAATAAATGGACTTAAAAATGCAAAAATGCAAACTCGCAGAACAATGCAAATAATATTACAAAATGAAGATTATACAATCAATAATTTTGAGATTAAAAACAAAACTCAAAGTCATTGATTGTGACATAGTTCTGCAAGTTTTTTAAATTACTTTTGTTTTTTGTAGAATTGGTAAATTAATTATTTTATTATAAATATCAAAAATGTTTCTGGTTAAATTACAAATTAATATAAAAAATTTAAAATATTAGAGTAAAATAACAAATTATATAAAAAGAAATAAACACCGGAAAATGAATATGTAATAAAATAAATTAAATTTAGTTAAGTTTTTGGCAAATTAATCTTTCAAGATTATTATTGTAAAATATAAATTGTTTTTATCACAATTTATTCAGTTCAGCCAAAACTGCAATCACAGTGTCACTAAATAATTCGTGATAAAAACATAGTACTAGTAGTTTATTTCTAATTTTGAATAAAATAAACGGAAATAAAAAATAATAATAGCTGCAAATAACAAATTAAGCGAAATAGAAAAATTAAATTTAAAAAAAGACAATAATGCATACAAAATAACATAATAGCAAACTTTTAGAAAAAATGTTACTGCGGCCAAGTAATTGAACATAGTTATCCAATATTGGCCCGAATAAAATTCTACAATGTAATTAGTTTGCAAAACTTGTATTGATTTGTAACTTTTCAATATTTGATTTAATAAAAATGTTTTATTTCATAAAACTTTATACAAATAAAATTTCGTGGCTATAAATAGACTTTTAGAATAAGTTAATAAACAATATAAAGGGATTCATTTATTATTTATTGTTATCGACTAAAATTTTAAAATATTTCAATTATCTGGATTCAAATGTTGCATTCTTTCTAACTCTATTGTATTATATAAAATAAACAAAGTTTTATCCATTGGCAAATATATTTAATTAATGTTATCCAACTTAATTAAAAGAATTATTTTTCATTGCATTTCAATTCAGCGAGCATTGATATTTTTAATTAGAATAGATTTATTTCTGAGGAATTATTTAAAGTTGTTGCATAAGTATTCTGAAGACGACCACATAACCAAACATTTTCATTGAAAATATTGCTATTTAATTTATAACTAATGACCAATTGAATTATATTTATTAAAAACTTTGAGAAGTTTTTTCTTTGTTTTTCGTTTGTAAAGAAACATACAATTAAAAAAATCATAAAAAATTTAATAAAAAACTTTATATTTTAATTAAAATACTAATATGTACTTAACAAACTCCTATTTTATTAATTGAATTCATTTTTTTTTTACAAATTATAGCAAATTATAAAAAAAATATACAGTGTAGTGTGTCTTAAAATGGAATTATTTTGATAACATTTAATTACAGGAATTTTTTTTTTAATTTCTTGAATAATGTTTTTATTGTACCGCCGGAGTGGCAAATCCAGTACAGCCCATTACACACTTTTGCAAGTTAAGCAATGTTAGGCACGGTCAGATGGATGGATGCTAATTATAAAAGTTCTAACAGCCTACCGATACCATTAGCCATTGGAAAACATATAATAGAGCTCAGATATCAGAGAAAAATTTGTACAGTACAAGCATTAAGTCAACACACATTTGCGTACATAAACACGGCTGAGGTACCTTGAAGCCGATAGCCAAGGCAAAGCCCAAAAATGCAAATATTACTACTATTTTATTTTTGAACAACATTTAAAACTCTGAAAACAAACCTATTTTAGATTTATGAGTTTTATTTTCAACTCTATTTATTTCTGGGAAATTATTTTTGGGAAAAATTTGGAATTTCGCCAAAATAAATATAATATAATTAAAACAACAAGAAAAAGAATAATTTATTTTATACAAATTCTGCTATATACATTTTTGAATCAAAAAATTTAAAAAATGTGTGCTTCTTAAGTCTATTTTTACTTCTAGTGACTTGAATTTTTAGATTTTAGGTTGTCTGTTTTAGAATGTTCTTAAAATTTCTATTTTAATTAAATACAAAAATTTCAAATTAAAAAATTCGAAGAAAATAAAACTCAAAAATCTAAAATTAACCAGAATTCAAAATTGAAAAACCTTAAAAATAACTACTGACCCATAGTTAGTTCTTTTCATCCATTGCTTCAATGCAATGCAGAAATCACTAAGGTGCACTAATGAAGAGTGAAACAATTGTATGGATTTGATTGTTGCTGCTTGTATCAACTTGGAATTGGATAATTAATTTTAAACTTCTTATTTAATCATTTTGATTTTATGGCCAGATAGGCATTGTGGTATAAGTTGCCTGTAAATTATATTGGCATTTTTGTACAGTCAGTCTAGTATCCTTTATTGTTTACAAGGACTCACAACCACTCACTTTGACTTCATTCTTCATTAAAATCCAGGTTAATGTATTAAAAAATGTAACAAACTCTCTAAAAATTAAGAACGCAAAAATTAAAATTTACAAACCTAGAACTAAAAGACAGAATTTAATTTTCAAAAATTCAAAAACGCTACATTCTAGAACATAAAACCCAAAAACTCAGAATTTAACAATCCAGACTTGACACAAAATCAAAAATCTAAACGTTAAAATCCAGAATTCAAAATTCTAATACCCTAAAATTAATATAATAATAAAAGTTTGATTTGTTAAAAAATGGAACAAAGCCTCCAATAACCAAGAAATCAAAGATTCGAAAGTTAAAACCTCAGGACTCAAAACAAAATTTGAAAACAATGAATTCAAAAACTCAAACCCATAAAACTTAAAACCCAGACTTTGAGGAATAAAAAACTAAAAAAAAATGCAGGTTAATTTATTAAAAAATGTAACAAAGTCTCTAAAATTTAAGATCGCAAAGATTAAAAACTTACACACCCAAAACAAAAAGATAGGATTTAATACCCAAAAATTCAAAAACTCAATATTCTAGAACATAAAAGCCAAAAACTCAGAATTTAACAATCCATAATTGACACAAAATAAAGAATTGATAAAAACTAAAACCTAAAAATTCATTTCCAGCGCTAGAATTCAAAATTCTAAAACCCTAAAATTAATATAATAACAAAAGTCTGGTTTTTTAAAATATGGAACAAAGACTTTAAAAACCAAGAAATTAAAGATTCAAAAGTTAAAACCTCAAGACTCAAAATAAAATTTGAAAACAATGAATTCAAAAACCCAAAACCATAAAACTTAAAACCCAGACTTTGAGGAATAAAAAACCAAAAATCTAGTCTTTTTGGAAAAATAAAGTTGGTTTTTGTCAGTTCAAAATAATTCAAAAACGCAAAAGATCTAAAATTTCAAGATTTATCAAAATTTCAAAATTTGCAGTACAAAAATTAAGAATTAAAAAATATCAAAGTATAGATAAAAGTATGAAAAGATCGATTTGTTAACAATGTCTCTATAAATGAAAAACTCTAAGACCAAAAATTTAGAAACACAACATCCTGGTACAGAAAACTCAAAACTTAACAATTTAGACTCTAAGGAACTAAAACTAAAAAAAACTCAAAGATTCAAGAATTAAAAAATCCAAAATTGGAGTAACTGCACTTAAAACGCAAAATTTATTTCTTTTTTTGAAAAAGAAAATTAACCTTTCTCAGTGCAAAGTTCATGTACTCAAAAATTAAAGATCCAAAACTTAAAAATTCAGAATTCCTAAAAAAAGCCCAATATTTAGCAAAATTCATATTCCAAAACCTTAAAATTTACAACGAACATTCAAAAACCCAACTAAAACAGAAAATACAAAACCTCAGAACTTAAAAATCCATAGTTTGAAAAACTAAAACTAGATACAAACTCATAGATCTTGGAATTCAAAAAAATTGAGTAGACTTTTTTGAACAAAACAAAATTATCCTTTCTGGAATAAAAATCCCATTTATGTGTTTATTTGCATTAGATTAATATTGGTTGTCTAGACCAATAGTGCGAAAAAATGTGGTTTGTGGGTGGTGAGAATGCAAAAACATTTTTCGGGGTTATCAAATTTTTTGTATATTTTTTATTTTGTTATTTGTATTTTGTATACATGGATTAGTCTAGAATTTTTTGAAATTTATAAAATCTTTGTATTATCTAAATTTTGTGCGTGGAATTTTTAAGCCGTTTCTTGAAATTGTGTAAAATATTTTGGAATAATGTAGAATTGTTTGGATTATTTAAATTACCGTTGTATAAAATTTCCCAAAATTTTATTAAAAATCTTGCTTACGTTATTATTATTTCATGAAATATTGCAAAAAATCCACATATTCCGCATAAAATCAGACATAGTTACAAAATTTCATACATTTCCTAAAAAAATCTATATAATTCCAAAAAATCCTCAAGGATTCCAAACAATTGCAGACTAATCTATTTTAGCAAAAATCGTTAAGGAATTTTAGTGTAATTCCTAAATGATAGTCCTTAAAAAAATTGTATGATTTTTTTGCAGATTTTTTTTTAACTATTTATATTTTTTCTAAAAATGTGTGGCGTTTTGTATGGAATACTTGTTTCATGATGAATTTGTTGGAATTGTGTAATTTTTTTAAGCTTTGACCGGAATTGTTATTCAATTTGTTTGTATTATTAATATTATGCGGATTTTTTTTAATTGTATGTTTTTTTTTAATTTATGTAAAATTTTTCAACCAAATTTTTTGTAAATTATTAGAATTCTGTCAAAATTTAGTATATTTTTGAAACTTTTTGCGATTGTTTAAATTTTTTGTGAATTGTTGCAAATTATATGGAATGTGATTCCAAATTTATGACAATAAAAGTATCATGTGTACTTCTATCTATGGGCCGCAACATTTTAAAGAAAATGGCGGGTCGCTAATGAAAAAATTCTATATTACAAAGCTCTTACGCAAGCGCAAACCAAAATATCTAAATATAATTAGACTAAAACTTCATTTCTTGCACTCATTCCAAAAAAGACTATATATTCAAGTCATTTGCTAAATGAAGAATTAAAAATGCATTAAATTTGTTTATATTGTGATTTTTTACATAAATCGCCAAAACAAAATATTGACTTAATTGACCTATAATTTTTTATATTGTGAAAGGCAAACCACACCTTTGCGACAACCCCGGCGGCCTCAAATTCTATCGACCCTTTTCAAAATTCCACGGACCCCAAGGGGTCCACATGTATCCCGTTAGGAATCCCTAGTTTAAATCGAGTTTCTGATTTTAATTGGGAAAACTATTTATTGTATCAGCATTTATTAAAAATGTAATTTTGGCAACTTGTATGTAGATGTAAACATGTTTGTACGAAAGTGTGAGGCGGCAATATGAATGCGTTGCCGGAGTTTTGCAGCAAACTCCGGGCGCTTGAGCATAATATTATAATATCTGATGTAGTCATAAAACGATATCGGTATCAATTTTCTGGTGAAAACATAATTTAAATTTGAAAGAAATTTTAATCGAATTTTTGAAGAAACATCTCTAAACAATTTAATAGCAGAAATTCTCCGACATATAGCACCGTAGGCTTCGAGCTCAGTTAATATGGAAAAAGGTAGAGGTTTTGCAGGCAGCATATGTGCCGACTTGAAGGATGGCAGTATGAGCAGTATATACGTATGCCCGGTATTGTAGAGGAGATGCAGATGAGGCGGAGGCAAACCGTAGGTACAGTCGCGATCCTAAGCCGTCGCCGGTGTTGGAATGCAATATGCCAGTTAGTTGCTACTTCGTAAATCTAGCCCATGTACGCCATAAAGACAATATTAACTCTCACTGTGCACTTAGCAGCCAGATGAGATTATAAAGGTGCATAATGTATCGCATCATCGCCCCGTGTAACTGATGAGACTGATGAGCAGCGGGTCAATTCACGTTGAAAGCGACGGCGCTTCGAAACGGCCTAATCGAATTACAGCTTTCACTTTATTTTAAAGATAAACAGACACCGGCGTCTAAGTGCAGGCATTCATGTTTCCTGGAGAGCACCTTTCATTTACCTGATGAATCGTGTTTGCACGGCGAAATTAAAGTAATCGCTCCACACAACAAAACGTATGACACGGCAAGTACACAGTGCGTACAGTGGAAGGCGATAAAAAATCCATTTTGTAATCCATCTAATAACAAAGTCGAGGAATGAGAGAATAGAATGTCGAGCTATGGTACGTTGCATGCTATTAGTACCTCTGCATACCATGGGTTCAAAAGCTGGGAAGTCGATTAACGTCAAGAGAGGGAAGAGAAATAGAGCTTAAATTGCTGCACATCTAAGTTCCTTAACAGAGAATCTGCCTGGGCCGGATATTTTACAACGACTATCCGGACACACCAATGAGATGTTCACACTCCATTTACTTCATTTTACGCTGTTCATTCTTTTTAGCCTCATATTAAAATTAAGTTTTAAACAAAGTTAGTTTGAGAATTGGGTTTCTCCGTAATTCCTTACTTACTTGCACACTCACTCGCATGCATGTTTTCACATCTGTATGCATTATTACGTAGGGAGGAAGATAAAAATTTATTCTAATCGTCGCTGCATCGGGCTGCGGCTTGTTCGACAACAGAATTGTAAGTAGAGCTTTTAATGCAGTTTGCGATCATTAGTAGGACTGTCCCGAGCGGAATGCCGGTTGCTCGCAAGAGGAGCAGCGGCATCGGAGGATTGTGCCTTCGCAGTCGTACAGTAACTAACGCCAGTCTCGTTTCGTTCCGTAACTGTTTTATGGATGCTAATATCTCGGGGACATAGTTGATATCCCCGATGGGCAGCCTTGATTATGTAGCCAAAGCGTTCCGCTCGCGAGGCTCCCTCCGCAACCGAATGCGCCGCCCGCTCCCCTGATCTAATTTTGCTCGAATCCACCCCCAAACGTGATAGTCATCGTCAATCTTGACTAATATGTATTTGCCAAAATTGTCGAATGGTCGACTAAAATTAATTCCACTTCTCTCGGGTATCAATTCGCCTAACCCCTTCAGTGACATTTATAAGTCAGGAGTGTATTGTTATCCAGAAGTAACCGCGCGCAATGGGGCCTCGAGTAGTTAAAAGCCGTGCGGGAGGTACTCATCAAGTCGGTCCCGTGGGAGTGGGCTCCTTAGCTCTTTTGTTCAATACCGACAGGGAGGAGGATGTAATCGGGACGTATCAAAATTCGGCCGTAAAAACGACGTCCTGCGGCCGGACTTGAAGAGGCGAGCCCACGTATGCATGCACGTGTACATGTGCGATACTGCATATTTATTGATTGCATGCAATCGTTTATATTCATTCGTTTTTGAGTGTGGGGGCACACCTGAGCCTGGAACGAGCCACCAAGATTGCCTCTGTTCCACTACGCCGCAGAGGGCATATGAATACATGACAGGCCCCTTACCCGTTTGCATTTCTGGAACGACACTGCATACCTTCATTCCGACATCGGCACATCTTCCACTTTCATCCTTCTCACTCATATTCTCATTTCCCGAGTATAGATTTAGTTTTACATTTTAAAAATATTATTATTATTATTTTATGTAATACTTCCGTGCTTTCGGTTCGCTTTTCCGACCGCCAACCGCCAACCCGTGTCACATTTTTGCGGAGCACGTGTAATTTTGATTTTAATAACAGCAGTTTTATATTCACATTAGATTATGGACGTAAATCACACGGCGGTTTAATTAAAACATTTATTATGGTAACAGGTAACATTTAAATATGCAACAGCCCGCGACGTATCTTACAACAATAAAAACAAGCAACAATTTCGCCAAAAGTAAATCTCGATCTCAAAAAATCGGTTGCTTAATCCGGGTAAGTATCTAATGGTTAAAAACATGCGAGAGCTTGAGAAACAGCCTCAAGCCCTGAAAACGGTTTATAAGACTGATATATCACTTCAATCCATGATTCGTTTGTTAGTATTATCGAGCAGAGCGACGTAATCCTTGGCTCGGTGCTGGATTTGTTATAGCTGTACTAACTGTACAATGCGTCTGGGGGAGGCTAGCCGCTAATTCCGGCATACACACAAACACACACACACACACATTCATGCACAATCGCTTAAGCAGCATTGCAATTCAGAAAAGAGTATTTGTTTTGTATTCGAGGCTTAGGGAACCGATGCCGCGCACGGGAGCTAGGCAGGCAGGCAGGGGTTGCACAATAAAAATTTAAATTCGAGGAATGTCTCCTCATCTTTATCAAGTTTAAATTCATTTTTCTAAAAGGTAACTAAATGGCAACGCAAGTGAAAAAGGAATGTGTCCTCGGCCAATTGAGACCAGTAGGAAGTAAATGAGATATGCTAATATATAATATCCGGGGATGTCATCAGCACACACGAGGTGACGGGGCGACAGCATGACTTCAGTTGGAGAATGAGATGGAAACAGAGCGGAGCAATCAAGATAGCAAAGGACCGGAGGAGTCGGAGTGTATTGCCTATAGGCTCGACACCTAGGCTGGCCCTTTTCCCTTCTCCCTCGTCAGACATCACCCTGCAGACACCCCAGCATATCCTTTATTAATACGGCCAGACGACTTCCTAAATCAGACTGATTACGGATCGCGTAGGAACTCGTTCTCGTTTACTAACTCCCGGTCCGTTACTTTTACAACTACTTGCCAAGACAATGTAATTAAATGGCATCCATTTGTAATTTCGGAGCGGCGTGCAGGGAATGTAGACGGCGTTACATGGAGAAGGTGTGACTGTGCGGCCCGCTACAATCCCATCGGAACGCCAATAAAAACAGGCAGCTGCTCTGTCAATACTTGCAACCCACGAAGAATAATTAGCGGCCGATATTTACATGCCACAGTCGTTCGTAGTCGGAAAGGATGGGGATGGGGATGGGGATGGGGATGGGGATGGGGATGCGGATGGGTTTCGGCAGCATTGAATGGCAATGGATGGGCCGCCGACGCCGATGCCGCCGCCACCACCAACAGCACCCAACTATTCCATGCAAATCTAATTGACCTTGCCGGCTTTATAAATGACCCCGCGAAAGCTGTCACCAGCAATAATGTGTCCCATCAGATTACCCGTCGTCGCCAATGAACTATGAGAGTTTGGAATCGTCACCGAAAAAACTCTTCATTAGCACTCGGAAAATGATCGCTGTCAGCGGCAGGCCGCCGCCACTCTGTCGGTCAATCATTCCGTCATTAGCGCCAATACGCTAGACAAAACATATATAGTTAAACTAGATATACGCGACCATTAGACTCGTGGTATATAATCGCTGCTACCATACAGCTTTGTGTGCAGCTGCGGTGCTGATGCCGGTCCACGCATGAATGTCCAGCTACACACCAATTGTCCGATAGCCCATCCGTCCGCTCTACCATCTGACCAATCAACTATATGTAATATGCACGTACATATTATGTAGACATGCACACATCCATTCTTGAACAGAGCTTGGAAACGACCGTGGCGGCTGCAATTCAGCAGCCGCATTCAGCTGCGGCGCAGCATGTACAGTGTACAATGTACACTGTACAACACACACAACACATACACACACAAATACACCGTAAAGAGCGGAAAGCCTTGATGAATGTCCGGAATTAATATCATCGGTGATTAATGAAACGGCTGCTGACCGGCCGGGAACTTTACACAATAATAGATCACAATACGCATTTCGCCTGCCGGACAACGGTCACTCCATAGCGTAAACGGGTCCATTGTTATCGGTGTCTTACTCAGAATACTTGTATATTAATAATCACACGTACATCGCAAACGAAACACGAAACAATAACATTACACCGCCGAGTTGTGCGCGAACGGCAATAATTATTAATATATTTATTCCCTGGAAATTACTTATCTCGGCCTGTTCACATCCGCTTACATTTGCTCAGTTGAGTTAATAAATGTGTTAAGTCACTGCTATGGTTTATAATTTAGATTGTAATGAAAGCGAATTCCTTAAATGTTCCTTTATTTTCTCATTAAGCGAAATTCCTTCCAAAACAGTAACATCTGAACATCTGAACATCCAAACAGCTGACATGTGACCAGAGATTTTATCGCCTCGCATATTTTGAATCATTTATGGCCAAGAATTATGTTTTCATAAATGCAATCGATTGTCAATTTGTATGGAACGAGTGGGTTAACCGATAGGACCAGCAAACGAAACCGGGCAAACGAAAAGAACTAAAATGGCAGCAGCCGGCGCACATATCTACTAACTTTTTGCAGCCTCTCTTATTCTTAGTGTAACCACCTTGTGTCCACTGTAATAGCTTACTTCACGCCATTGCTAAGCACTTTCGCAGATGGCGAACAGAAGTGACTTCGGTGGCCAAATAGGACTCGCCAACTGGCACCAGATCGTACGAGAGGCTTAATATCCAAACCAAACCGAGCGACCGGTTATATTTTCGTGCAGTAAAGTATATTCGGCTAACTAGTTTTCGACTACAATCCCTTTCCACGGCCGGGAAATGATTTACCTGTTAGTGCAATCATTCGGATAGCTGAGGAGTATTGATGCGAATGGTAACGCCAACGAACGGCTGGGTGGGCGGGGGGCTTGTGGGCGCTATACATATACATATAGAGTCGGGTGCGAAAGCGAGATGATATGGGCAGAGATAACGTTTACTGCTGCGAAACGGAGAGCGGGCTGAAAAGGACGAGATGCGGAAAGGAAGGGCCCGTTCCCGTTCGTTCATATGCGTTTGGTGCCAAGTGATGGATCGCCGACATCGCTGTCCGTTTCAATATCGACAGTTAAGTAAGATTGCTGTCAGATTGCATGCAAATTGCGATGCGCGCATGTTTATATCCGCTGGAGCTTGCACGGGAAATTAATGTTTTGGGGGAAGAGAAGAGGAACAGTCTGCGGGCCGCTTGGCCGGCCCAAATCCCGACTAGCCTCGCATACAAGAAATCAATTTAACGGGCCCGTTGCAGTATAAAGAGAATACATTATATGGTTATTGGGCGATAAGATAGACGAGCGCGTTGATTGCCAGCTAGCCGGGCGAGCCGAGGGCTCAATGGTGTGAAAAGCTCGAGACACGGTCGAGAATTTCCGCAAGCCGTCTCACACATATTCTATCGCAAACTGGTCGCAATTCAACCGATCACAACAAGCCGCAACACCGAACATATCCCATAATTAATTCGATGCAATCGTTCGAAAGTAATTGAGTCAATAAATGGCTTCAATTGGTTGAGGCGGCATTGTTTGCAGTTTGCGATACCTCCGGAATTGCGGTTACGGTTCCGACATCAAATTGTCCCATTAATGTTTCAGTGATTGCTTCGAGGGCGTCGAGGGCCGGGACCGGCCCGTCGGAGGGTATTGAAGGTGCTAAGGGTCTTAATGCTATTCAACTATTCACTTATATGAGCTCCGATGTGCTAAGGAAAACAGCAGCGGAACGGAAGGGAACGGATAAAGCTTTTACAAGGCGCGCACCGCGCCGCAAGTCCCGCGCACTCAAACTAATGGCTTTTAATAAAAGCCATGACTATAAAAATGTTGATTTACGTTTTAGTTGCGACGATTACTGATCGCAAATTTTTAGCGGAAAATTCCCGAATTCTCGTGCGATGTATAATTAAACATTTTTCATTATTATATCCGACAATTTATATCTGCACGGCGGGACGCGGCGAAGCAACCTCATTCCGCTGCGGGCCTTTCAAAAGATCCCGACCTTTTTTGCATTGCCACTGACCGACTGCTGATGATACTTCCAATTTTTTATTGTTGCTAATTCAAAACTAAATCAAATCCGAGCCAGTTATTATCATTATTATTATTATCTACGCACTAAAATCACCGCACTATATTCCATTGTGTGCATTTCAATTCCACCCAGAATTCGTGCAGGGAGTACAAGTTATGCAAATTACAATTTGCAGAAATTAGGTGAAGGATAACCGCACAAACATTGATACATATTTATATACCTTACAGCAATCTCTGTATAACAATTTGATAACAATGCAAATGCTCCTAGATTGTCGAAACATCCATCAATATTAATCTACGCAACTGATGACGGCTTTTTATTGCCTCAATTAAATTCGCTCAACAACAGTTTCATTATTTTAAGTAACCGCTTGATTAATAACAATTTGAATTAATTACTTGCAATGTGAGTGTGGTCGGATACAAATATTATCCACAATTAACTGAAACGATTTATATAGCGACATAGTCTCCTCCTCGAAGCGTTATAAACTAGATTGCATCCTTTTTGCGATATTGCGATCGCTGCATTTCCAGCGCGAAGGGGAAACCGCTGACCACTTCATAAACTATACTGCAATCTGCATAAGTGCATCGAAAAATAATTAAATATAACACAAATGCAGGACGCCAACTGCTGCAGATACCGACGCAATTTCAAATTTCGATAACTATCGTCTAAATTCAACATTTTAATGTGATTTTTTAAAATGCAGCGCATTTTTGCTAATTCTATCCATATACAATATATATTACGAGCTGATATGCGCACGCTTTCGCTCGTTTCAGTTTTACCAAGTAAGGCAAATGTATTAAATAGCATGTGTTTGTTCTAAAGCAATCAACGGACCGCCGTATTAATTAACGAATTGCTACTGTTTGTAATTACATTGTTTTGTATTAATTAGTAATCAAATATAAAAATACAACTTTGCAAATTGTTACTCGATACGTCTCGTTTCAGTTAAAAAATTGCATTCTACAAATTAAAATTACTTTAATGAAATATAAATTCTTATTAATAATAAGAATACGCTTAACAGTAAAGTGAAAGATTATTGCAATCGGCATTTGATGGTTTGGTAGTTGTAGTTGTGCAATGGCCAGTGCGATACTGGCCGATTTCAGTTCATCCGCAAATAAGTTCCGTAACTTTAACATGCATAATGTTATTCTAACTACAGCTAACTAGCGGTAATAACTTACATTAAAATAATCACTAGCTACTGGCCCACGGTGAAGCGGTGAAAGTGAATGTTTGGTATGATTTGCTATATGGTTATGTTCCGTATCACTAAAAGTTTATTGTATGGAAAAGTTTTGTTTGTTAGTTTGAGTTATTAATTTAATTGTTGTGATTTGTGGTTGATGTATTCGCATACCTTGCAGATAACGATGCGCGGTTCAAGTGGAAATGTGAATGTCCCGCTCCCGCCGCTGATGCGATCCCGAAGCGATCTCGTTCAGACCGATCTGCCCGTTCCAGTTTCCGTCCCGTCCCGTGCGTTACGAGCGGCGGTTATGTACTGAAGGAGCACCGCGTGCCTACACTCGGAGGCCCGCGACCGCCACCGAGCCGGGCAGCGAGCCTGTGGGAGCGGCGTTGGCCACACCACGCCTCCAAACACTGAAACAAATGCGACGTGAAGTGAAGTAACTGTTGCTTTTGCAGAGCAAGCCGTGGCCGGAGCGTAGCCGAAGCGAAGGCTCCGGAACCGACAGCGGCCTGAGGGACGCACCCTCACGGAAATCTGCACAGGAATGCAATTTCATCAAGAGCATATAACGCAGCAGTGTTTTCTCAGTGCGGATCACAAGGCTCGGCCACACGGAAAACAAAGTTATAAGTCGTGGTTACGGTTTCATTACATACATACAAACATACATACAACATATATATTCCGTTTTTCCTGAGAGGCTTATGCTAGATTTCACGCACACCATACAAAACAAGTGTAAGTACGTAGTTTTATTGGCGCACCCAGTCCTTTGTGTACTTTTTCTTTTATCTAAATGGATAAATTCGATTTCGGGTTGAAAGTTCAGGGGACCTTTCAAAATAATGCTTTTATTCGGCCCTAATTTCGGATCGATCCGAATTGTATAATTGATTGATTGATTGATTGCTTCGCTCGCAAAGTAAGTGATATGTAAGTCGTTAGAAGCGAGTCCGACTGTTCTGGTGCACCAATTAATATCTGGCGTAATGTAAAGCGGCAGACGTGCAGAGTTTGCGAGGTGAAGGGTCGTGGCCGTGAGCCTGAAACCGGGCAAGGGGTGTAGCAACAATGCGGTCGTCGGAGATGTTTAATATAGTGTGGCTAGAGTAATGAACGTAAGATGAAACAGAAACAACGATAAACGTCCTTAACACCTTGTGATGAATGACTTAAGCGGAATAACAACAGGAGTCTGGGCGAGAACATCGCGGCATCGTAATAGTTTGGCAGCTGCAGGTTATTAAGCCAAGCCTGTATTGAGTGACACTGCCGAGGAGGCAGGGAACCGCACAGTCACAGAAGCACATACCCGAAATGGGAGGGCCTCTCAAATAACAATCAAAGACGATTGCCGGGACATCGGGCCACCACCTCACGCTATAACTCAACGGCCCTCTATCGCGCTCCGCCAGACCGCATTTAATCCCTTAACCCAGACCCTCGCACTTCCCTGTCCTCGTCCTCTCGGCATACCCACCCCACCACTCGACACACACACACACTCGCATACGCGCTTATAAATAAATTTGTAACCGAGTCCTTTATGGGGCCGTAATCATATAAAGAAGAAATACGATATATTTTACGATCACGGAAAACTAGCAGCTCTATGACAGTAGAGGCATAAATGTTGTATAGAAACCATTACCCACACACGGACTGTAAGATTGGTAGTGTTCGGGCGAAGGTAAGCGCTACTTGCCTCATAACTGTCATCAACGCGAAACCGTAGTTGTCCTGCTACGAAAGCCACTGCGGGCTCGCATGTTAGACGAATGCCAACAAGCAGCTATCTGCTTCTTGAGCCAACCGGATTCACGAAATCGCCAGGGATTTATCGGCAACCCATTTTAAAATAAACTATAACCCACAGCCGGCGAAAATTTTTGCAAACAATACCCCAAAATCCACAAATCGTCAATTATGCTGCTCTTTAAATAAATTGTTCATTCTGTTATTAATCCAAAAAGAATATGCAACAATCAATTAAAACAAATAAAAAACAATTAACTCGATGACGATAGCTGAAATGCCTGAAGCAGTTTATAACCTGAACACAGATGAATAAATAATAAAGCACTGAATGATACATAGTATGCCTTCCCCCTAATTGAATCCAACCGCGACCGTTTATGATAAAATTCTTACAAGATTTTTTATACAAACAATCAAAATTTTAAAAAAAAACGAAATAAAATAATTGAAAAAAATAAAGTTGGGAATTAAAAAACAAAAGTGAAAAAAATAAATTAAAATTTTAAAAATTAAGTCAGCCAATAAGTAAAATTTTTAGGTATACAGAGCGGTTTATTAAAAACAGCCAGAGCATTAACTTCCCTATTTATTATTCGATTTTCATAAGCAAAAAACAGTTTTTAATGGCATCATAAAGTCTCATTTGACAGTGAAATAAATATATTAAATGCCTTTATGCGTTTATCAACTGTTTTTTTAATAGCATAGATTATTTTATCATAATTTAATAAATTGCATCTTTACACAAGTGCTATGTTTCCCAACCTTTTTTGTACGCGGCACACTTTTTCAAAGAAAATTTTGTGCGGCACACTTTTTGAATAAAAAAAATACGCGGCACACTCGAATTTATGGAAAATAAAATTATTATCTTTTGAATTATAAAGGATATATGTCCGAATATGGTTGAATTCAGCAGTATTCATTCTAAAAATTATAAAATTAATTTTATATTTGTGGAGTTTTAATTTTATAATTTTTAGAATGTATAAAGGATATATTTCCTTTATTCCGAACGCTCATATAGTGTTTTCTTTATTGATAACGTAGATCATTTGGCCAGCGTCTTTGTAATTTTAATCTGTTATTATTTTTTAATGCCTTTTATTGATAATTACTTAATAAATATAACGACCACTAAACAACTACGCCTTACCCGGAAATCGAACCCGGGACACCTAAGTAGTGTCTCCAACATCTACGCCACCGAGGTCGGCGTCATAAACTTTACACAATTATTATTTACAAAAAGTTAAAAAGTAATTCTATTTACAAATATAATATAATATAACCAAATCTGTTTTCATCATAATACCAAAGAAATCAAATGCGCGAACATGTGGAGAATATAGGACTATTAGTCTAATGTAACATTTACTAAAAATCTTCCTAAAGGTCGTTCATGGGCGCATATACCATAAATGTGAAGAATATCTAATTTTCCATTTGGATTTCAAAGCGGTCTCGGCACAAGGGAGGCCTTATTTGGATTGAATGTACTAACCCAAAGATGTCGGGATATGTCTGTCGATCTTTATGCCTGTTTTATAGACTTCAAAAAGGCTTTCGACCGGGTCAAGCATGAAGTTCTGGTCGAAATCCTGAAAGATATAGGGATATCCGCATCATCGCAAATTAATATTGGGACCAAACCAAGCAGTAGTTAGAATAGATAACACCCACTCAGCCGCAGTAAATATTAAACGAGGCGTTAGACGAGGCTGCATTTGATCGCCGTTACTCTTCAATGTCTATGCTGAAAGAATTTTCAAAGCAGCAATTTCAGAAAAGCAAGCATGCATAATAATTAATGGGGAAGTCATCAACAATTTGCGTTATGCGGATAATACCGTACTTCTGGCCTCCAATGAAATCGATCTACAGTGTCACCGAAAAATGTGCAGAAGCTGGGCTTGATCTGAATATTAAAAAAGCAAAGGTCATGGTAAAAAGCAGGCAAGAAAATATGATGACCAATATAACATGTCATAAGATAGGACCAGGTTAGTCTTGTTAAATACCTAGGCAGTCAAATCAACAGTGACGCTGACAATAAAATCGAGGTCCGGTCACGTATTGAGCAACCCCGCGCAGCCTTAAAAAATGAGCAAGGTACTACTTAGTAGAGACCTCAATCTTCCCCTACGAGTCCGATTACTTCGTTGTTATGTGTT
>JARJEC010082137.1:0-27676 GCA_030264575.1 Tachinus sp. AB-2021 | reverse complement strand
TTTCGGCTACGGTTTCAGCTACTGTTTCTGCTACGGTTTTGGCTACGGTTTCGGCTACTGTTTCGGCTATGGTTTAGAGTTTCGGTTTCGGCTGAAAATCGAGATTCGGTCTGGCACTACAAATAACTATACTGTCCTAGGTTAAGTTATTATAATATAATTTTTTTATGTTGATATAGTTTTATAGAGTTATATGATTTTTTACACTTAAACATGACGTTTGATTAAAGATTGAGTTACGTGATTTACTTAAAAATTAACATGAAACGATGAAATCTGTATTGTCTAACTACATTTCGAATTTTGTTGCAGGATTCATATCATGCTCCCCCAGCCCGTGCAAGAATGGCGGAGCATGCATATCATCACCGAGAGGAGATTCGTTTTGCAAGTAAGTCCTATAATTTAATCAATTACTTTACAAAAATTGTTACATCCGGAACGACGAGTTCAAATAGAATACTTATCGATTTAAAATCCCCCAATCAAATTGAACTGAAACTGTATTGTACAACCCACGTGTTATACAAAACAACACACGCGCCCATATCATTTCAAAAAAACTACCGACAGCATGTGCGTTTAGTAAATGTAAAAAATGTATACAATAATATCCCCTGAAAAAGTATCGCAGTAACAATGGCCACGTTTGAATATCGCTTCTAACACAATGCACCATCAAACCAACTCGCATCTGTTTCACTTCCTACTGGATCAGCGGTTATGGCTTTTATATGAACTGCAATTAACATCCCCACGTAATTTAAATACAAGTGCTTTTGGAATCAATGGCCCAATTAATAAGATTTTATAATGGTTTGATTTATTTTATCAAATTCTACATTTGTTATGGTTAATATGAAAGAATACAATCAATTTTATTGTGGGAATTTATATGTTTCAATGACCAATTGTGTTTGACCTCTGCTATAATCAAGCAAACAAAAAAAGGTTCTACTTCATAGTATTTATCAAAATTTGCGTTTGCACGATTTAAATCCGAAATGATGACCCCGTTCGTGTCAGTATTGGAAATAACTGATCCGTGACTGGCAAAATTGTTACTTTTTTTATACGGTTGGGGGAGATGTACTTTTAGAAAGTAACATATTGTCGAGGGTTTTAGAAAGCATCCCCTTAATTATTCCATTGAAAAGATATAAAGTAGCCCTTTTTGGGGTGTACTTTTGAAAGGATTATAATTAAGTTTGTTGGAAATGATAAAGTGTATAAATCGAATGCGCCAGTGTTTTCACACTTTTTTCCTTGATACACATGGATGCCTTAGCGTTTTTAAATCAGTTCACAAGCAATTACCTTTAAATTAACTGCAGTGTAATAAAACAAATAAAATGTAATTTTCTACTTGGCTAATCATATAGGTATATACGCTTTTATTTGGTGTATGGATTTATTTATCGCGCTTGTCACTGTTAATAAGGCTGAGTAATTGGCGGCGCATTGATTTTAATCAAGTTGTAAAGAATCTTTTAATTAATTGATTAAAATGTTGGTAGTCATTGATGATAATTACCAATCAATTATAGAGGAAGTCTAGCTTCGTGGAAGAAATCTCTGAAATGAAAATATTTGTCCGTGCTAATGGCCATTTCCACAACATCATATGGTGCAACAATACCGCTTAATTTTATATAAATAATACTTGCAAGTCATAACTCAGAAATCAGTTAGTTCTTAGAAATCCAACTAGAACGATTTAAATGGACATCTTTGTTGGTTAGAAGCGTTGCTAAATCCAAGAAAAAAGCGGGTTGAAATGGAAGGGTTATCTATTATCTGGTCTCTTCTTGGCGAGTGCTCGATGCTATATGCACGGTCTGGCACGCCTTCTATCTTAACGCGAGGTTTATCTACCTTTCTTTATTCCTTATAAATATATATCCACTAAAACCTCTTCAACCTGAATAGCGCCGTGGAAGGTGGATTGTATCATGAGGTGTGTTTAAATACGATTTATATAGACACACACGGCCCGGTACCCATTATAAATCCATTATTCGAAGACAAGTCTTTTTATTATTAATTTTTTTTTCATTCATCCAACAGTGTATGTGTGTAATTTGCATTCGGGTTAAATAATCTTTGAATTTTCGGGATGGAAATTATGGAGTGCGAGATTTATGAATGAATGGGACCCATTGTACTCACATGAATCATACTTCATTAAGACAAAATAAAATGAGAGAAAGAATCACATGATATATGCTGATAATTTATATGCCATTAAATTAACCGTTTAGTTTGTTTTAAGTCTAATGAGCGGGGTCAAATTTTAATGTGTCTGCAATTTTTTTTGAATTTTATATTTCTATTGTTAATCATTTTTTATCATATAGTTATTAAATAATATATTAATGGAGATTTATCGCGTTGTACTTTTATTGAGTAGAGTTCGAAATTTATATTCTTGTACAGATATTTTTCTTTCGTGTTTAAAAACATTTTATGAAAAATAAATTACAAACAATTTAAAAAAAACAAATTCCATAAAAATATCCATAAAATTTCAACGAATTTTACGCGCTTATACACCACAATTCGATTGATTATTACCCATTGAGACAAAATAAAAAACTCCCGAAAGACGTCAATTTTATTTTGAGGGGGACATCAAATATTTTTTATAAATAAACATTTGCACTGCGACATAATGACCTTTCAAATACGGTGTCACAATGTGGGTAATCCTATTTAAAAATTTTAAAAAAAGCTTGTTGGAGCTGAGGCGGAAAGTAACACTCATGTTAATAAAATAAAAGTTTACGAGTTTTTGAAGTTTTTTCGTTCTGCTTCTATTTTCTGAGATATTCAAGGTGGAGGATAGTTTTGAAAAAAAAACCACCCTGAACAAATTCTATAAACAGATTTTTGTATTCTGTTTTTTTTTTCTGAAATAAAGATATTTTTCGCGAAACTATAGAAAGAATCGTTTGAAAAAAAATTATTATTTTATTTTTAAAAAGAAATTATAAAGAAAAAGTTACAGCAATCATTTAAAAATTAATAATTTTGTAGAATTTCTTTATCAAAATAAAAATGGGAATTTTTTTCTAAACTATTTGCGACATTTTTAGGAATTTATCTGATAATATTTGTGCATCATTTTTTTCGACAACGCATTTATTACATATTTAATATCAAGTTTCAATTTAACATGCTCTAGTATGGAACCTACAAGAATTGCCATAACTGCCAATGGAACAATTAGTAAGATCAAAATAGACTATATAACCATCAAAATAATGATAAATAATCATAATACAACAGAACTGTTGTCCAACCTTTACTCATCTCGCTTTCATACATGATTTAGTCTAGGGTAGAAATCAATACTGATAAATTTTCCAATATAAAATATCGTCAAATTTCTGTTGATAATATGCTGCTATTATGTTTTTTTCTTTAAAAAAGTAGATTTCTCTACTAGTTATAATCCAACGGCAGTTGTCGATGATATATTTAACAACTTTGTATCCATCTTAATCGAGGCCGTTGAAATAAATTCAACATAAATCTTGTAATAAAGTCTTAATCATAAACAAAGGTAACTACTAATCTTGTTATAAGAAAAGAGGAAGAATTAAAACAATCGTGCTGATTCTAATCTCAAAACTATGTATAAAAATAAAAATCAAGATTATTATGAACATAGATTCAATTTAATTTAAATTGTGAAAACATATTTTTTAAACAAAGAAGAATTCTTTTTTAAATTTAAAAAGAATAGTAAAATTATTTTGGAATATGTTGGCTTGTACCGAGAAAATGGATTATATTTTTTAAGATCATTTGAACATTTCAAAAATTTGAAGTAAATTTTTTCAACAAAATTTTTATGGAAAAATATTTTAAAAATAAAAAGTTTTATTCATTTTTATGACTTTAATTTTAAAAATGTTGTTTTCACTTTTTAATATTGAAAAAATATAATTTTTATAAATAATACCTGTAAAACTAAAAAAATATATTTTATGTATAATTTTAGATAAAATTAAGTGTTTTCTCAATAAATTTTAAAGTTTTCCGATTTTTTCTTAGTTTCCGTTTGTATCTCATGAAAACGTTGAACGATATGCTAAAATAATTACTGAATCATACAATAGATTTTTTGCAATAAAAATAAATAAAATTTTAAAAGGTGGTGTTTCAGGGTGTTTCAGAAGAAAGGCACAAATGGGTATTAATAAAAATATGTAAAAATTTTAACAACAAAAATAGATTTTTTAAATTTGTTTTAATTGATTTTAATATTTAAAAAATAATTGTTTAAAGAAAGTACGTGTTTCTTAAGTGTACATTGATTTGAATGTTTTTGGCTTAAAAAAATTGATTGTTGTTGTTAAAATAATTTTTGAAAAGCCATTTTAACCAATTTGTGGCCACCTAGATTCAGAAACAAAAATGTGTTTTTTTTTGTTGCCATGGTGATAAAAATTGACAATCGATACGTTTTTGTGTTTAAATTGTCAAACTAATTCAATAACAAAAAAAGTATATGGTTCTATTTAAAATTCATAAGACGACTTCGTTCCTGGAATAACCGGAAGTGATACCGACTTCATTAATATCACAATAAATTGCATTTTTTGTGTATATACATACACTCGTATAAATTTCATTTGTGTAGTTTTATAAATAACAAAATAAAACAGCTTTACTCATGGCTTGCGGCACCCGGTATGATTTAATTTTTATCATAATTGTTGTATTGTTATACGACAACAATAGATGTCAATACCTAATTGCAATTGGCAATTTGACTGTACAAACCGCCATGTGCCACTAAAATGACTCGTTTATAGTGACTGTTTGTGTTGTCAAAATTTTATGACAAATCATGTTTTGTCAAAATAATTAAGCATACGTGATAAAAAGCCTTTGTTATATTATAAATGATAAAATATGTATGTTATTTGACGTTTTTATTACGTTTGCGCATTGTCTACCATATATACTAACTAGTAAAGTTAGCTACAATCCAAATAACTATCACACTATGTATGTATATTTTCCTCATACGTGTTAACAAGGTTTTGTAAAGTCAAATAACATTTACTAAGTGCCGACCTGTCATTTAAAGCCTTTAATGATACGCGCTTGTATTTTATTCGAAGAAAGTTTGGTTGACCATGTGTCAATTACATAAGTTACACAAGAAAGGAATTGTGCCTTTTGTGTATTATTTATATACATGTCTCGTTTACTGCAAATCTCCATTTAATAGTTACAGTATCACTTTTGTCTATTATATCGAGATTATATTAGATTTCGCAACAAATCTGCATTTATACGATACACCATATACGTCTATTTAATATTGTTGTTAAAATGGGTATAAATAACAAATGAAATATAGCAGTAAAAGTTGAATGTGGAGCAAAAAATATTGTTGCGAATCGTTAATAAATTATAATAACCCGGAACCAAAGAAAAATACCATTTCGATTATATTTAGTAAAAATATATCAAAAACTTTCTCATAATTATATGCAAAAATTCTCTAATTAATTTAAGCAAATCTGAAAATTAAAAAAAAAACTGGAATTGTGCGCCGAGCCGGCCGCACGAAAAGAATGAATCAGATTATAATTAAACAAAGAAGTGTTTATATTATGGAGGTAAATTAACAACAGTGTATCTAATTACCAGTTTCCGCGTTAGAAGAGACCAGTGTCTAGGTCTTACTTTTTAGTTCCCACAAAAATCAGTCGCTCCGAACAATACCGAAGCAGTTAATATGCTTGCTCTGGCGCTATTAAAAATGTTATAAAAAATAATATGATAGCCTGTAGCGTGACAGTGTGCCACTTTTGTTACTAGAATCAATAAAATTCTATCGAAAAATATTTTTTGAGTGGGTGTTTTATGGTGTTATTGCACCTACAATCAAGTTCTTTTAGTTTTTGTCTCATTTGTTGCATTAGATCATGTATACATGAGCCGGATGGAAATTTATGAGTTGAATATCTCGTATGAAGACATTGCGTGGTATTGGCAATGTTGCCGTAGATATCGTCGTGAGAACAGGTATATATTAAAGTAAAATGTAAAATGTATTTGCTCTACAGGTCTCTTCAAACAATATTTCCGCTTTGGTTAGCGCCTTGCTAGCGTGAGTGAGACGGAGCATGGGCGGTGGACGTCTTTTATTGAAGTAATCTACTTTCCAAGAGTTGTGTAGCAGCATTGTTGCCGGCTCTACTTCTTTTATACATATACCTGGACCGGTGTCTTGTCTTCCACAGAATTATGCGGAGTGCACGTGGACGTGATGCCCTTTTAACAGCCATATGTTCACAATTCCCTCCTAAAAACGCGACCAGTGGCCTCGAATTTACAACCCCATCCGCATTTTTAACAAACAATATAAAATATATTTAAGATGTTGTTTAATGCTATGCAATTGCATTCGTTTAACATTAAGATAATTGTATAAATAATGGCTTTTCTATATAAAATTCATTTGGCTTAGAGATTGTTACCAGTTTTTGTGTCCTTGCTGCGTCTGTGAGGTCGAATCGCGGTTCACTCCGCTTACAAGTAATACCCATTCGTGGATGATGAACCTCTAAGTGGCTACGTCACTGATCTAAAGCCGCTCTGTTGTTATCTTCGTGCTTTTTGTTTTGATTGACCACAAGGAATGCCTTGTCATTACATTAACGTAACGCTTTGGAAATTAAGATAAGCTCAGCTCTCTCTGCGTCCATTAATCCATTAAATTTTTCATTCAGCTACCAGCCGGCGGAATGATTACGGCCAAACCACACAGCCATCGGTCAGCACTTTTGTATTTTGATAGGGAAATAATTGCTTTTAATGTTTGTTAATAAGAGCTGTCACACTAAGTTTTTATCAAAGGACAAATATATGGAGGAATTCAAATTTTACCATTTATCTACACGACACAACAATTATTACTAATGTTTCAGTTAATGATTCCGGGATGTCGTGCAATGAAGAAAGTATATTTGTTTAAAAAACTGAATTCTTTTCGTTTAAAATATTTTTTAACGAGCATTTTAATGGCAATCAAAAATAAAATAATAATTTTTAATTAGTCGAAAATCTTTGATGTAAATATCACCTGCTACCGCACACACAAAAAATAATTAGCGTTTGTTTAATTTGATCGACATTCTCATGCAGTTTTTTTTTCATCATGCGATATGTGAATATAGCAATAGAAACGTTTTGAAATTTTATCAATTTTACAATAAAAATAATATTTAAAGATTGTATATTTATCTCTCAATGGAAATTATTCTAAAATACAACTGTAGTTAAATAAACTTAATAATATATTTCTAATTCAATATTTTTATTTCATTATAATATTTGACAAAACATTGTATAATATTCCTTTAAGTAAGATAAATTATTATGAAATAGAAAGTACTAATATTTTAACACGATAGCACAGCCACCTTGGACGTGTATATTATTGTGTATACATTACAATAAATATTGATTTTAATACGATAAAATTTCCATATTTCATTTTTATGCAGCTGAAGGTTACTTTAAGATGTTCTTTATTTAGCAATAACTGATAAGGATACTTTAAGCATTTGCAAAATTATTAAACTTAATGTGCTCATTAACCTTAGGCTTAACGATGGGTTAGGCGACTAACCTAAATTAGAATGACTGTTTGTATACTTGAAACATTTTTTTAAATTTAATTTTTAAATCGCACTGATTTCTCGTTTTCACAAGATTTTTGTTTTAAAAGCTTTTGTTTTAAATATAAACCAAATTCGTCGAAACGTAAGGATACTAACTCAAATTTTTAATTGAGGGATTATTTAAATAAACATATGGGCAGCAAAATATTTTTTTGTTGAAATTGATATTATAAATATTATAAAACGAATATTGTAAATAATAATTATTTACAATTTAAATTTTTTAATTGGAGTCTAAGTTGAAATTAGAATATTATAATTATTACGCCATTACTCTCCATTTTGAAACAAATGTTTCAAAAATTCACCTCTAGACATACACACTATTATGTGTAAATATATAAATAATGTAGTACATGATTAAAAAATTGAGATAACTCAGTAGCTCAATCGGTAGAGCAGGACACGTAATCCAAAGGTTGTGAGTTCGATTCCCATCCGAGGTGAATGTTTGAATCATTTATTTCAAAATGGAGTAATGCTGTAGTAATTATTTAATAATTAATATTCTAATTTCAGCAAGTTAAGTCAAAATATTATATTTAAAAGTATAATTACAAAATATGGAATTTGTGAATATCGAAGTTTTAGGGAAAAATTAAATTAAAAATTAAACAAAAGGGAAATAAAATTTTACTACTTAAGTAACACTGTGTGCTATTTAGTGGTTCTCTGACATTTGTTTGACGTTTCAATCTTCTCTGATAAACATGCAGTTTATCAAAGAAGACTCTATTTATTTTTAAAGTGAAAACTTTTATATTGAGATGTGAGTCCGAAAAATCGGTGAGGCAATATGTATAGAAATTGAGGGGAGAGGGTAGTGATACAGGCAGTTAGCTAATGTGAATAAGTTGAACTGGGGTCGCATGCATTCGCTGTGTACATAGGCTGGTATATTCGTAGGGCGTGTTGTAATGAGTGACAGGGTGGCTATGTATAAATAAGGAATATGACACCGACTTTGACATTTAATTTTTTGTATAATTATTGTAATAAAATTAAAGGTTATACTTCTACTGCGTGTGTTCTAAGACACTCACCATTTTTTCCGACTCCTTATAAATACATAAAAAGGGAGTAATTAATTTTAAATGTCATAATTACAAATAATTTAAAAAATTATTTCTGATTTTTTTGTATTTAGTATTTTCTGTGTGTTTTACAAAAACTTTTTTTAATTTTGTAGACTTTTTATACAATAATTGATACTATTCTAAATATTGATAAATCACAAGTTATATGTTTAATATTACGTGTAGTGTACTTTGACTTCTTGGATTACCCCATTAGCAGTCTCCTCGGAGCCCATTAAACGCTGACTTAGCAATCTTTTATTCCTGCACGAAGCGGAAAAGAAACAGATTATAAACAGAAACAAACACTTTATACTATCAAACCATTTAGAGAAAATGTAAAAATAAATCCTGTTTTTAGCGTTTAGGAAAAATTCGAATAGCCCCTAAGCGGCGTTCCGCAAAGGTCTAAACCGATGAGTAAATTTCACAATCTCCAATAAAATTAAAACTTTTTTAGGTGTAAAAAATCATTCAAGCGTTTCAAGATTTTCAAATAGATTTTTCAACATTTCTCGTACTTTAAATTTTTTTATGATATTCGATAGAGAACCATTTTGCTAACATTTTAAACAGTTTTAAACATTGCGACATTAAATATTTACTGATGTTTTGTGACGTTTAATAATGTTTCAAGATTTGTTACGAGATTTTGTGTTTGTTCCCAACAATTCTCGATAATGTGTGGTGCTTTTCTTGATTTTTTCGTACTCTTTTAAAATGTTTATTTTAAATCATATCATTTAAATCAATATATTTTTTTAAAATTGTTAATGCTATTGTTTTTGTAATTTTATTAAACATTATTTGTGATATTTTGTGACCTTTTGCCATATTACAAATAAGTCAAAAACTTTAAGAGCTATAACATTTTATAAATTATTTTATTTGTGACATTTTTCTTCATTCAGATTTTACCATATTTTATACGTTTCGTGAATTTTTTGATTTCTTGACAATTCACAGTTTTGTGTGATATTTTTGATACGTTCAATATTTGATGTCCGAATATGGTGGAATTCCACAATAGTTATTCCGAACATTATAATATTAAAACTCCACAAATATAAGAAAAGTATTTTATTCAACTTATTCACAAACCATATATATTTCGACATCTATATATCATAATGACACAAAGATGTTGAATCATGTTTCAAGTTTCGTTCAAGTTTGTCGATATTTGACAAGCATAACGTAATATTTCTTGTTTTTTTAAACGTTTTGTAATAATTTCTATCTATTTTTAAAGCATTTTATCGTTTCAGGAAATTTGGTGCCGTTTGACATTTATTGATATTTTATAACATTTTGGGTAAAAATAATTGTTCTATAGTCTTACTATGGTTTAACCGGGTGTTTAACTTAAAAAATTAAAATTACTAATTACTAACATATTAATTACCGAAATTGAATGTATACTACGAATGCCAATAATAGAACTAATCCGAAGACAAGAAATCGTGACCAAAGTACAATACAACTTTTGTAAAAAGCAATATTTATACGAAAAAGCGATATTGGAAAAAGATTTTTATATAATATAACATCTGTGAAATAAAGAAGTAAACAATGAAAAGCACATGTATAAGTTAAAAGTAAGAGAAAAGCTTTTAACTAAGTCACGATTCATAATTCTATGGAAACAGATGGGCATTTAAGTTTGCAAACGAAAGTAAAATGCATACTGAACGAGCTTGTGATTTAAATTAAATTCTTAATATTTTACTTCAGATTGGGATATAGGACCCATTAAATTCTATTAATCTAGAATTTTTTTAAATTCATTTTTATTAAAAGACACATACAATTAGACATTTTCAACTTTTAAATTTAGTAAAATGATATTCGAAAAACTTAATTTTTTGTAACATTAATAACAATTGTTTCGGTTTATTTGATAAATCATATCCTGTTCCGGTCGGTTTTCACTTGAAGTAAAAAAAACAATTGTTGCGCTATATTTACAAATAACTATTCACTCAAACACAATTTTACCAATAAATGGAAAATATTTTCCACATTTTCCACAGTATGTATTTTTACATTTTTTTTTCAATAACTCAATGTATTTTTAACATTATGCAAAAATGTTGTGATTTTTCATATGTAATTAATAAAATTAAAAAAAAAAACAAATATTTTGCATAATTTCAAAGTTTCTAAATAAATAAATAATCAATAAAAATTCAAAATTACGTGTAAATTCCACACTGATTATCACTAGATTAATAGAATTTTAATAAAAAATATTTTAAAAAATTCTTGGCAATATTGCTTTAGTAAATAATTATCTTCAAATTTATAAATCACAATAAATAAAATAATTAAAGTATGAAGTCAAAGTAAACATCAATTGTTCGGTTTATTTTGTTTTAATGCGTCGCAGAAATTACTAGTACATGCATTGTGTCAACGTGAAATTGGATAATTGATTTTAAACCTATTATTTTATTTTAAATTTAAATATGTTTATTATTTCAGTATCGTTACATAAATAAATCGAAATGTAAAAAATATGTCCTTTCATTTCTAATAAACATTTTGAGGTCCTATTGAATTTCACAAGAAATCACCCAATAAGCTTGTTGGTCAAAAAACAGAATATTTTTCATATTATTATAATATTTACTTTTAAAATTGAACCTATATTTAGTTTATTCATATATTCAAAATAATATCTCACTTATTGAATGTTCGGGCGGTCCCGACACTGAACCGCAAAAGTTTACGGTATTGATGATATCATGTTATAGCTTACTTTAATTAATATTGATATTAATAATCCCTATAACGAGAATAAATGCGAATGAACTCATACATTTCCGATGTGTTTTAATCCCACAATTACACGTCTGTCTGAAAGCTTACTATTTAATCCCGCATCCAGCCGATAATGCAAACCAACCTTTATTAGTGATGTGTTAAAATGAGTTGTTTTCCTGAAGAATCCGTCCAATAACACTTAATCCCCATTCTTCCCACAGTCATCTCGTTTGCTTAAAACTAAAAGCTTATAGTGATGAAGTTACAAGTAATGCATTAATTTTGAAAGGTTTTTAAAGGAGATTGAAACAGTGATAATGGAAAGAAAGACTTTACCATTTAAGCCGAACGAGGAAGATGATAGGCTACTGGCTTTAGAGAAGACCGTGGATGGCAAGGCCGGTGCTGATGGCACCGCCGATAATGATTACTTGTCACGTGACAACGAGCTTGTCTAATTGAGCTTCCAATTAGTTCTACGGCGTGCCCGGATTTTTATTAAGCCGGCGCTCATTTTCTGTATATCCATGCAGCCCACGCCATAATTGAATATTATATTAATTATCCTCCAACGCGCTCACGCGGTTCAACCATTTTCTGTATATGGATGATATTCTGTTGTGCAATGCATTAAATCATGTAATGGTTTGAAATTTAAATTAGCAGCACGTATACACAATTTTATCATGTTATGATATATTGGACACGAATATAAAATAGTCTCTAAAGGAAATTCAACACGTATCGGGAATTAATGTTTTCCAAAATTTTAATCCAAAGGCATTTTCAATTTTGCATTAATTTGCTAATGAGTAGAAACGTTTGCTTTTCGTAAATGCCACGACATTCCGAAGGTGTGAATTTTATCCCTTGCAATTATTCTACCTGTGAACTTTCACTGGGAAAATATAATAATCACGTTTTATATTTTCCCATTTGAAAGCCGCTTATTTATCGGGATTGTTAACACAAAATTCATGACGATGGAAGAATTTATCTCCATAGTTTCAAAAAAAATGTATCTAACAAATATTGAATTTTTGATATATGCAATGCTTATCTGGATTATTAAAAAAAAAAAATTTGCAAATAATCATTAAGGTGTGATATTTAGATTATGTTCTTAGCACTATTAGTAAATAAACAAAATATTAACAAATTTGTTCAACTATTAACACATCAATCTATCTAAGTTTATCAACCTGCTTTTTTCTAATTGTAATTAATTAGAAATTAATCAAGCCAATTAAAATAGATTATATAACAAAATTAATATCTTCAAGGCTTTCCTTCTCCATTAAGTCAAATTATAGCGCGGACATGGTTGTTAAAGCTGCTGGATACGTTATCGCCGCAGGGCTTTTTAAAAAGGGTTGGGGATGCTATTATTTTCACTCCGGTAAACTTATTATTATGAATTATTTATTAAAATATACATTTTTTAAGGTACCGGCAATAATTATATAAGTAGGGCACATGAATGACAATTTGCAGTTTCCTGTTCTAGAGTTGGGGATGTAATAACGTTTGATGTGACAGTTACAGTATTAAATTGGATGTGAACTTAAAGTAGATTAATCTATATTCGATAAAATATTTTTATTCAATTATATGAAGCATTCCTGAGCATATTTTCCTTAATGAGACTTTAATAACCGTTTTGAAATGGATTTTCATTGGATTGCAATTGATCTTAACATTCAATTACATTTGTTTTATTTCTATGTTTATTGAATAGCAATAAAAAGTAATTGAAGCATTCAATGTTTAATAAAATTATAAAGTTATAGTTATTATTGCTTTACATCCGTTTAGTATTAATGAAATATTTTTTTAAATTAAATTAAATTAAAAATGCTGTTTTACATATTTTTCAGTTGTAAAATGCAAGCAACGAGCAGCACTTAAAATTCTATTAGTAACTATACAAAATATGGTATTGAATGTTAATCGATTTTTATTTTTGTTCAGGTGTTAAACATCAGATCAAATTCAGGTCAATATTTTTATTCCAACCAAATAAGCGCGATACACACAAAATACTGATGAATGTGTTCTTAACAGGAAATTAAATTAAATATTTTGTGCTTTGATAATATCAAATCATTGATAAAACTTTGTTATTGTATACCGAGATTTATTTATGCTTTACATTTTGTAGTAATTTTAAACAAAAAATCTGCATTATTAACTAACATATTATTTATAATAATATATTTGGTTTTGACTTTTGAGTATGCGAAACAAAATAGATTTAAACAAATTAATTCGATAATCATCAATTCGCTCGTTTTATTATTAATGAAAATGTGTAGAACTTTTAAAAAATTAAATACACAAATTCTACATGATTCTAAAAAGTTCCACATAATTTCAAAAATAGTTTTATTTAATTTCCAAAAAAAATCAACTTAAAAAAATCCAAACAATTTGCAAGTTTTAATCAAATTTTATCAAATATCTATGTTCAGTATTTTCAACAACCACGTATAAAATATATAAAACACTATTTCTATATTTTTCTTCCTTATATTCTGCACGCGTTCCCATTCTAACTCATTCCTATTCGCTCATTGCTCACCACAGAAGTTTTACTTTTTATATATCTTTTTTGCGATTCGCTGCTTAAAACCTTTACTTAAAAAAATTACACAGAATTTCAAACATCTACACACGCATTTAAAAAAATTCCGGTGATTACCTGTCGGACAGGAAGAAGTGACACGCACATGATGCAAATAAAAACAATGCTGAAATTTAACTCATAAAACCATCGTACAAAACGTTGTCATTATTGGATGTCTGGCTTGTGTTAAATAATTTTACTTATAACAATAGTTTAACCATTTACTATGTAATAAGAGATATTAAGTTCGAAACTATAATCTACTTGGATAGCAATATATAAAATAACTTTGCAGAATCTTTAGCATGTGCAACGCAGAAATGGGGTATTAATAAATGCAGTGACCTACACTAACAACAAGAAAACTATACAATTAAAAAATTCACTACATTCACCCATTCACTCCAAAGCTTTGAACGCAATTCGTGTATTGATTGCTGTTCTAGGGGTTCCGAGTTCGAATCCGGGCACTAGGAGTGTGAGGGTCGACGTTTTTAGTTTAAGAAAATATCGTATTAAGTACATGTTCTTTCGGATAGGAAGAAAAACTGTAGGTCCCGTTTACTGTCTAGATGTTGCATGCGCTTTAAAGAACCCAATAATTCAGGTTGGAACTCCTGAATTAGCGGCTAAATTCATAGATGTGGTTAATCTCTGGCATTGGTGATTAGTCTCAAAAAGAGGACAGAAATAGACTGAGGTTAAATAAATAATTAAAGAACAAAAATAATACTTAAGAAATTCTGAATTACCTCAATAATAGCTTTAGATAATACTAAAAGGACGACAGCAATTTTTATGATGAAACCACAGATAACAACCAGAACAAAATAATCATTCATCTCTCTAAATTTTGCTACAACTACAATTTTTGTGCAATGTTTCAGAACAAATAAACATTTTTTGCAAACTGTTGTGATGCTTGCGAAACGTCGTAAAATGCGGAAAATAGCTCGCAAAATATTGTAATACCGTATGATATATGCTTAAAATAATTAGAAAATGCCAAGATTTTTTTCTAAATATCGAGAAATTCTTAAAATGTTAGTAAACGTTGTATGGTGTTGAGAAAATGTCAAAATATTATAAAATGTCGCAAAATGTTTTTGAAAGCCTTTGAAAATATGTAACTTTAAACACACGTCCACACTTTTTTATCAATTAAAAAAAAAATTATTTAATATTTCGAGATGACAATATTTCTTTAGAAAATGTATTTAAAAAGTAAATTTTTTTAAATTCTTTATAAAAAATATTTATAAAATTATAAATAGATATAAAATATTATAAAATGCATAAATAGAAAAAAAAAACTTTTATTATTTAGGGAGATATGAATCCGAAAGTAATGAAACGGTTTAATTTTAAACACTTTGTAGTGGTGATACAGTGAGTGAATGCGAATGAGGGATTGTGCACAAGTAAAAGAAATGAAGAAATGTGATGGTTGAGAGAGCGACACTATTGCCTTTGTATTTGTAGTGCAGTGTTACCAGACTTGCACATGCGATGTTTATATTGTCTGTATGGTAAAAATATTCGATGCAAGATTGTAAATCTTTATCGTATGCACGATAATTTTCAGATTTGTAATTATCATTTCATCTTGAAAGAAGTTTTACTTCTGGTGTGTGGCACATCACTCCTACTTATACAAAACTATCATATCTTAAAAATCGTGATCTTCAAAAAGCGCGATTAAAACTTTTGCATTGCATTCAATTCTTATTTGTTGGTTAGTCTTGTAAAAAAGTTGCTTTTGCGCCAAGTTTTATATTTTCTCTTTGTTTATCGTGTCTCTAGAATAAATAATTCAGATGGTTTAGAATAGCATTCATGTATGCAAAACAAACCATATTATTATTAAGTTAAAATCGACTTTTACTTGAATTCTGATAATACAAATTTATAAAAATTTCTAAAACCATTTTATTACTAATAAACAACCTTTGTCGGTTTTTATCGAGGATGACCATAAAATCGACTTGGGAATGTTCGTAAAGTACTCCTCATAAAAGAAATTTATTTTTTAACTTGTTTTTTGGTTAAATCTACTTAATTAATATTTTTAACATATATTGAGTTTTACCTAATTCCCATGTTTTACTAAATTGCTATTTTTTGATCATTCAACATACAAAGAAACATACAAGTTGTGATATTACTATACCCTTCATACGCAAAACTACCATCTGCTAAATTTACTCCCCTATTTTTAGTCTAAATTACACCTTTATCAAAATTTTATTATTTAACAGTTTAGTACAAATACTTTCTCTTTGTCGCAATAAATTGCAAATTTGATTAACTTTGCAAAATTCTCTAAGATCAAAATAATACTGACCTTCCTACTTGAGGCGAATACAGAAGAATCATGCAAAATTAAATGCTTTTGCTTTGGATGTCGGTGCTTATTCGGTTTTATTAAAATTTGCCGATAAAACTTTATTCTAAGTTTTTTGATTTTGACTTGTCGTACAGAAGATTCATAAATATCTTCTGCAAGAAAATCAAAGTTTGAATTAAATAATAAACAATAGTTTAAGTCTTGTTTTTACGATAGTTTTTTCTTTTATTTTTTTATTAATGTTATTTTAATAAAATAATTGAAATATTTTTATAAATTTATCTGAAATATTTACGCATATATAAGTTACAATCACAAAAAACGAGGAAGAAAACCCAGGGGCTTACCAGGATGAGTAATCATTTACATTAATAGGATAGGCCATGGAAAAGTAACATAAAAAATAAAGAATAGAAAAGTAACATTATTAATTCTTAATTAAATTCTAAAGTAAATAAATATATTGAATTTAATATTACTATTTCATAAAAAAAAAAATTTATTTTAAATTAAATTATTATTATTATTTGTATTTTATTTTATACAAAAATTTCTAAAACAATGCTTTTAATTTTCAGAAGTAATATATCTACTACCAACATTTTAAGTTATTAACAAAACCTATTGAATAATGAGTAATAACTCAGGCGCTCTTGTTGATTTATATATGTGTATTTTGTTAATAAATGCAAATACAAATACAATTACTTTTTCAATCAAGGTGCTCATTATTTATTTTTATTAAAGTTTTTTTCTAAAAACACCCAGTTTAATGAAATTTTCCAAACCTGTTAACACTGATCTCTAAAAAAATAAAGTTAATTTAATAAAAATTGTAGCCACAGTTGAATTTTTAGTAAACTCTAAATATTTTATCAAGTTTTTCATTATTGTTTATATATAATATTTGTTTATTGTTAGTAAATTTTTTTCTTGAATGATGGAGGCCACTGTTATTTTATTAAAAATGTTGTCAAAGCAGTCAGCTCAACGAAATTTTACAATATTTTATTTAAAGTCTTATTTTGTTTATACTAACCAAGTTTAATAGCAATTAATTAATGTTTTATTAAATAATAAGAAAACTGAAGCTTCTTAGCTGTATAGAAAAATGTTTAATGTAGGCATCATTTCCATGGAGGAGGTGGGGCAATCAAAGCAAAAACTATTTCATATTTTTATAAAAAATTTATAATATTTCGTATTTTATATATCATAAAAATTTCAGAAAAGATTTCTATATTAACTTATTCTTCCTATATTTACTATTATTTTGTGAAAATAATTTAATTGTGTCCGATATTGCCTGACAACGTTTTTAGAGTAACAATTTTATATCATTATAAAAAAGAATAATTTAATTATTACTCAAGCCCACTTTGAGCAACCTTAAAATCGGGTGGTAATTACAGAAATTATACAATCAACTTTTATTCTTATTTTCTTATACGGCAATCCTTCGTTAACTTGAAATCACAAGCACATTTATTACATGTCTCTTTTAAATTACACCCATCGCATCTCCCCAAAATATCTTCCCATTCAAACATCTTATAATTAAGCTTTAAATTTAAAAAAATAAAATATAGCCATAAAAGACTTAAAGCTCCCATACAATTAAACTCGTTTTTATAACGTTTTAAATAGTATCTAGCTACCTTTTTTTAAGAAGCAACCGATCCATCACATAGTAAATTTATGCAAAAACGTAGTTATGCACAAACATGTCATTAATTGAAACCCTTTGCTTGAAATTTACAGCACCCGAAAAATAAAGTATAATTAACTACTGCTCGTTATATTCCTCGCTTCTTTAATAAAAACCTTGCGGGGCACTATTTGGGGAAAAAAATGAAGAAATTTTAACATGCATAAAAGTTATGTTATTAAGTCCCGGGTCGGATTAATTAAGGAGAGATATATTTGATTTTTTTATAAAGATTTCATTTAGGAGCGGCGCCTTTGTGCAATAACATCATATTAACAACGTTTTGATGCCTTAATGGATTTTATTTATTTATCCTTGAGATTTGTACATTGGTTTTTTCATATGCATATATAGCTTAATCAAATAACAGTTAGGTAAATACATGCGATGAGAAAACCAGTGAGCGGCTTCTTGTATTACTTGAATTTACTGCTCTTTGCAAATAGCTTTCGGAATGTAACATGTATTTGCGAAAATTGCGTTTTATTTGGTAGGAATTAGTTATTAGAGACCCATTAAATATGTAAAGTTAGGCTGGTTGGTTCAGTCTGGACAGACATGCAACATATGTGTTGCACGTGGGACGATGCGTTCAAAGCATAAGAAAAGGAATGTTTGAAACTTGCTCACCAAGTGACACACCAAACAAACCTCTATGTCTATTCTTCATAAAGCTCCGGTTTGCTTCCGACCACTAACCCACCACTTGTTGTATACCTTTATATAATGGTACTACCAATGCTGAAAACATACACGTTTATTGTGTATTATTCGGGCTTATTTTTTATTTTAAATTGGACAACAATACAATTACTTGCAAGGATGGCTTTTAAAGGATTAATGTTTACAAAAAGAACAGGTTTAAATGATACATCTGACACAGTTGTGAAAATTTAATTTCCACCATTTACGAAATACAATCAATTCGCGTCGCAAACGCTAAGCGAAAACGAGATAGTGCAAGTATTATTATTATTATTATAGTGTAGGTATCAAAAATGCATTTCTTTTGTAGGCGACCTACAAAAGGCCACCTGGTCTTTACGACTCCCCTCTTCGGCATCGCGCTCTCTTGATGATGATGCACTGAAAAATCGATGGGTACTATATTTTTGCACAGAATTATGCTGCAATCTGCAATTATTTTTTACTTGGGTTACAATTATTAAAGTGTTTCGATGCGCGGGAATCTGATTTTACGCACGTAAAAATAACTGCAATTAATTGCGATTTCACTTCGATCGCGCTGTGATGTTTAGCGCTTATATGCACTTATTCAGAGCTTTTATATAAATATTTAATTGGTGTTATTTCATATAAAGGTCAATCATCACGATCTACTTACCATTGCCATTTTATTTGTTAACAAATTTATTTATCTATTCAACCACTAATTACATGGAAATCATTGCAAAAAAACACTGTCCCTTTTTTTATAATAATTAATAGATTCATTAGAATCTGGTTCGTTGTTATTATATTATACATACTGCAATGTATTGTATCGGATTAGGATTACCACAAAGAATCTTATGCCCACAAATATATGTCAAGAAATAAAGTACAGCTAAATTATTCTACTCAAGGTTTGTATACAAAGTTGCACAGAAAATGTGTTTGTTGCAGGAAATTATTAATAAACCATGCGGAAATAAACTTGTCGAATGTAATACTCAAGTCACATTTCTGAAGAATGCACTTGTAACAGTGGTCGACAACAGGTAGTCCGCGAGTCGCACGCGGCGGTCACGTGTTCTTGAAACATTTTGCGGTCAAAATTAAAGTAAAAAGTAATTAATTAATTGATGCAATATCTTAAAATTGATATTTATGTAGTAATAAATAAAAAAGTTATAAAAATATTGTATTCTTCCATGTAATAAAATTGATTTTTTACTTGTTTTTGCTATATTACTTGTTTTTGCTATTTTACTTTATTATTAAAAATATTAAAACTTAACTCTAATTTTTCCCGGAAGAGCTGTTATATACAGGTTATAAGTTATAGAATTAGGAGAAAATTTAAATATATTTTGGGACCGTCGTATAGGCAAAATTCAACAAAATAAATTCGTCTTGATTTCCCAAAAACCGAAACTAACCAATGAAATTATGTATAAATTAAATGAAATATAAATTAAATATAAAATTAAATACCCTAATTTGTGCTGTTGCCTAAAACAAAACGATTGGCAAATTTGCAGCATTTATTTTATTAATGTTATATTTTCTTGTACAATTTTATAGAATTGTTATATGCTAATTTTATTATTCATTAGTAATTCTGTTTTATTTTTAATGTCATTATTTATTTTTGCAAACTAGTTTCGAGTATTTCATAGTCTACAAAAATTAATAAAGACATTAAAAATAAAATATATTAGAATTTTTAATGAATAACAAATATATTTTGCTCATTAGTTGCATTCAATATTTTCAACTTATTGTTTTTTTCTTAAAAGCAAAACATTTCAATTTATCTTAAAACATTTCTTGATGCAAGCAAACGGGAAATAAATGAAAAACAGTTAAACTTTCTATTGTTTGTTTTGTTCATAAGTTGATTTTTATATAAAAACAAACGTTCTAACGTCAAACGCCCAATCGTTTTCTATTATTTTAACAAATTCCGATTTAAAAATATATATTTCAAATATAAATAGTTTTTTTATAAAATTTAGTATCTGTTTATTATATTTGATGGGACTGTGTACTTTATTGAAAAAACAACTTTTTACCAAATTTATTTCTGTGCGTAGCCGCTTATTAGAGATTTTGCTACTTTACATGTATTTTTGTTGGTACATGAAAAATGATAACGTTATGAGAGTAGTCTGTTTAAAAAAGTTGTCCATTTGTATTAAAGATTTGCCAGCCTCACTAAAAAAAATCCATTCATATAAAAAATCTAGTTATTAATTTTAAAAAATTCTACACAATTCCTTATCATTGCAAAATACTATACAAAATTTCAAAATATATATAATCCAAGAAAGTGGTAGTCAATTCTAGCGACATTTTACTAGTATTTGACAAATATTTGTAACAATTCTCAATACTTTTTAATATTTTGCGATATCTTAATACTTTATTTACACTATATTTCACATACTTATTTGAGATTTATACCTTACAATATTTAATATATTTTTTAACGCAACATATTGCCGCACTCATTCATAATTTCTGGAATTTTTACAATATTTTGCAAGTATTGATATTTTTAACATATTTAATTTATTTGATTTAACATCATCTTAAAGTACAAGATCCGGTATATATATATACACATATATACACATATATACACACACATATACACATATATACACATATATACACATATATACACATATATACACACATACACACACATACACACACACACACACATATATATATATATATATATATATATAAATTGCAAATGGGTTGCCTGCCAACGCTGTTAACTCCTCAATGGATAATTTTAAATTACAAAATAAATTATAGTGAAATCACCGTTAAGCGGACACTGACGGTGCAACTAATTTGGTTCACTTATTGGAGGTGTCCGCTTAAAAGAAAGTAAGATACTTATATGGACGTGTGCATTCTAAACTGTCGAATTATAGGAGTTGTCCGCAACGAGAGATTTCACTGTTTTTTTTATTGTTTGCTAAAAACTTCTCTTCCAAACCCCGAACCGCGAAAATCAAAGGGTTTATATGTCGGCTGCTGCAAAGGTGGATTTTTTTAAATGCACAGAAAAATATTTTGAATAACTTCTATAAAACTTTTTTCATAACTTTCGAAGGAAAGTGCTGCATGCCAAAAACACGCTTTTTAGGAGTGAGTTTTTTCGATATTATTATCTGCTTTTCTATAATAGTTATGAACAAAAAAATTCAAACACAGAGAGTAGTTTTTGCGGCACAAATTTTCTTTTCATATAAAACTTGTTGGAAATTGTAGATCCTACAACTTTTGTTTGCAATTTTTTTTCATAACTATCATTGAACAGCAGATAGAAAATATTGAAAAAAAAACTTTCAAAAATTGCTTTTTGGCTTGGATCAGTTTTCCTTGGAAAGTACAAAAAAAAGTTTCATACAAAAGTTACTGAAAATATTTTTCTGTACATTAAAAAAAAAGAAAAAGAAAATCCAACCAATTTACAAAATCTCGATTATTTTGTGAATTGCGCCACTCTTGTGGTCATTTTTGAAAACTGTAAATTCTCACAAAAAATTTTTTGTAGTTGACTTATTGTATTATTGGTTATATAAATATTTTTGTAAGAAGTTCCGTTTTTTCCAAAACAAACCTAGGACGATTGGTCTGATACACCCGGTATATTTCAAAACATTTTGCGATATTTTCTTAACAGTTCACATAATTGACAACTTTTCTTATTATTGATTTTAAAAGAACATTTTATATATTTTCCCAGTTCTCTTTTTGACAATTTACAATATGTCTAAAACTTTTTAATTTTTTTTATGAACGTTTCTAAATTTACTATATTTCGTTTTCTACAAATAATTTTGGCATTTTTCTATAATTCTAGACATTATAAAGTGTTTTCTAAAGTATATACAGAACCTAGAAAACTATCTAGAAAACCAAAATGTAATTTATAGGCAACTAATAACAAAAGAAAATATGTATGGCCAGATTGTCGTTGTTATACTAGTTATTATATAAACAAAATTTAATACAATGTGCAAATTAAATTAATGCCAATTATGCAAATTAAGTTGAGTCAAGTGGTATAAATTGCAGGCAGGCACTTGTTTCGATTTTCTCGTTTCATTGGAGCAGGGGATGAAACATTCTAGACATAGACAAAATACTAGAACGTTTTCAGAGAGGACATTTTTTAAATATTTTGTATTATTTTCTAAAGATTTTGTCGTATTTTTCAACAACTTTCAACTTTTGCAAATATTTTTCTCTCCGCGTTTTTTCACATTCTTTATAATCATTGGCAAATATTTTATATTTTAATATTTTATAACATCACTTGACATTTTTTGAGATTATCCATTTTTTCAACATGGTTTTTTGGACGTTTTTAAAATTTTGCAAACATATTTCGAGATTATCTCATCGTTTGGAATGAACAACCTTATGATATCAGAATGTATTTTAATGGATAATAATGATTTGTTTAGTTTTCAAAAATCATATACATATAAATTTTGTTGTAAAGTTATAAATAATATTATTCAATTTCACGTGCTTACAAATGGCAACAATCAAATGCAGACAATTGCTTCACTCTTTATAAGAGCTCATCAGTGCACTTAGTGATTTCCGCATCGCATTGAAGGAGGAAATGAAAAAAATAATTGATTGCGTCTATAGAGCCACCGCTATTAATAATAGTCAGAATAAGTGGTTATATGCTATTCTTGTAGAAAATCTAAAGATGTTAGAAAACTATCTAGAACAACTTATTATATTCTATAGACAACCAGTCATCACAATGGCAATTAAAGTAAAAAATGTCAATAATAAACTTTAAAATTAATTATCCAATTTCGCATTCCTACAAGCGGCTACAATCAAATGCAGACAGTCGTTTCACCTTTTATAGGAGCTCATCAGTGCATCTTAGTGATTTCCGCATCGAATTGAAGAAGGACAAGAACATGCAACGAATAATTGATTTACGTGTTTAGAGATTGTTGCAGCTTTTTTTAAATTTGAACGTCATTGTGATGTTGTCGCTTGATACTTGATTACACCTGCAATTCGAACGTTTGGATTACTAGACTAAAGCCAGAATAAATGCAGTTTAACTTTATATTATTATAAGTGTATAGTATCTACATCCGCTCTCGTTTTATAATGTTATGTTTCTTGTATCTTTTTTCATTTTATATTTTACAATGAAGATAAAGAATTTTACTTCAAAATAAAATGAAAACAACAAATATAAACGTATAGCATTATATGCCTCTTGGTTGTTGTTGTATTTGAATAATTAATTTTTTATTACCAAGTTATATGTTGTTTATTCATTTTCACAGTGAAGTGCGATTTAAATGTCCGTTGGCTAATACGAAATCACAAGAATGTACATACAACTCAAATAGTAAACCTTAACATCTTAAAGTATGGATTACCTTTACATTTTAACAACCGGCCTCCGTTTATTGTGTACTTAATTAAATTAATCACGCCACTTGAAAAATAGTCTAGTAATTACAAGCATAATAAAAGTGGAGTTGTAAAAATAGAAACCATAAATAAGCCGGGTCGGGTCATAGCGTATTTATTGCAGCAATGATCTGCTGTGGTAGAATCATCACAAAACGGCCCTGAAAACCTTGAAATGCCGTATAATTTTATGTAATATTACGCCTTCATAAATGCATATTATACGCAGAATGCCAGCTATGCTAAAAATCTTAATTTTATTATATGAAGAAAAGGTCATATTTAAAAAGAAGGTATGTTGAGATGAAATATAAAATTAATTAGCGTTTTTTAAGACAAGTTATTGAAGGAATTATAAATTACATCGCATGGTAGATTTTGTCTGAAATGTTGGGATTAGCTTTTTATCATTTGTTGGGGGAAATGATGGTAATTTGTGTCCACGACAATACAATTTCAGACCGTTGACCTTAAATAGAATAAATGTCATTTGGTGGTATTTAATGAAACCCGACTTATATATTATTACGATGATCTGTAGTTACGTGCACTGTTTTTCCAAGAGCGATGAAAGTTCCCAGAAGTTAAATGCGACACAAAAAACGGTCGTTAGATTATTCCTAGTCCTACCATATGTGGTATTAAATAGATGTACATACTCAGCTGCAAACCTCTCTTCCTACCAGCTCATTATTTCCAATTGCTGAATTAATTGTTTTTACCAGTTTTAATAATAAACCAACAATTTAATTTTATAATAATGAAAATGAGTAAGATTGCTATCGGTTTGATTCACTATCCCCAACGTGAATGTTTTTTATTCTTGGCGGGATCTGCGGGTTCATTCAAGTAGAAGCTTTTGTGGCCGAAGTTATTGTGGGGGGAAAGCCGATCCATTCCCACCAGGATCTGGTAACGCATGTCTTTTTCATCTTGTTTTTCACCTTCTTTTGTTTATATACCCCAATTTAATGACGCGAACTCCACAATAATACACATGTTTACAATAATAGGGATGGCAATATTTATCTCTTCTAACAATCCACAGTAAAATGTGTTTTTCATATAGTTTGGGATTAATTCTACATGTGTAGCAAGTAAAGGGTTAAAAGCTCAATGGGAAAGTGTTACAGCTGTGAATGGGTATAGATGTAATTGATGCAGTTCTCACAAGCTGAAACTTAATTATAAAACCGTATTTTCTAAACACTATACTATACATTAATGATTAAGCTATAAAATTATTCTAAAGATATTTTAGTTGACGAAGACATGTTATGTAATGCGGATTTAAACGATATTTTTGCGCCGCAAATTATTTAAAACAGCATTCCATTTGCTATATTTGTCTATAATTGTCTGTTCCAAAAGAGAAGTTTTATTTCTTGCTCCAATTTCTTTTTATTTTTACCGGCTTAAGGCATTTTAATGTTCAAGAACAATTAGTTTTATGTCTTGTCGATAAAAATATCTTGTAAAAAATCTATTAATGCTATGCGATGTTTTTAGGCTGTTCTAAGTTTTAACCAATAGCTAAGAATATCATACTAACAAAAAATTGAAGTTATGGGGATCATTTTCAACTTGGTATATAACATCCTGTTAGTTGCGTTACATGCATATCTTTAAAGTTTGTGTACATGATGAATTTATTTCATATATTATTTAACTACCCTTATCAAATGAATTAAAACTCACTTTATTTATATTTTAGAGGTAAATCAGAATTTCTTTAAAATTAAGCTGCACAGTTTCTATATTTCATAATGAAATATTTGGTAACAACTTGTTTATTGCTAACCAATAAATAACTTGAATTGGTAATAACCAATCTTCTGTAAATAGAATATCAATATATAAGGGTGTTCTATTTAGCCTCATTTAAATTTTTAATCAAACACATTTTATTTTAATTCTTTATAAATCCCGTATTTTATATATGTTTTATGAGCTTATGGCAGCATACCATATGCTTTTACCAACATTTTTTTATTAATATTTTGGCACATCTCTGCATTAATTTCTTAAATGGTATCGATAATTTCTATATGGCACTGACGATTTATTCTAGATGATCGATGAATCGGTGTCACATGCAAAAAATTTGCAAACTATGGAGTGTGAAAATTACATTTTTCCATTGATCGTTTATTAAACATTAAAATCTAAGTGACAGGAGACCGTTAGTAGCCCTTATTAATGCATGCATGCCCGTAAGTAAAAAGCTGTAAATTTATATTATTGAATAAATATATACATATATAATACTAATATACTATAATACGCAGATTTAAATTATTTTACGTTAAGAGTAATGCCGATGCTATTTTGATAATTATTAATTATTTGGATTGAAAATTTTGCCACAGAGTTAATTAAGATTTTCTGAATATTTTTAAGAAACGATCAACGGACAATTTTTCTAACCAACAATCGTGTTAATAGCGATTAATAATCTCAATAACTAACGCACGCGCTACGCTCACGCGTTCAAATATCTGGATTATTAATCGCTTCCATTAATTACTCATAGATCCACACATTTATTGTCACATTTGCGTACGCGCCAAAGTGATAGAAAATCCGTGCATTTATGGTGACTTAACACGCCACACCACGAGCCACGCAATTGCTTCACACACTGCTCGCCACGCAAATCCGTGGTGTAAATAATAAAAAATAATCCGATACTTGAGACAACGGATCGTATCCATGGCGTATTATGTGTAGGTCGTAGAATTCTCGCCACGCCACATTTGTACGCCGCACGCAAATGTGACGATAAATATGTCTGTCTATGGGTAACTATTAACAAGCTAGCTTGTTGATTAAATAACTATTTCATTACAAATTTATTTGTTTGGTATCAATAATGTAAATTTTAAGACCATTAATTGTTTTAAGATTATTAGCGTCGACCTAAAATTTAGATCTAGACGTTCAATTGCTCCTTATCAAAACCGTAAACAACATCTATGCCTTGTCATTCATCCAATAAAATGTTGTTATTATTTTTGGGTATAGCTGTCTATTGATAGTAACGGTAAAAAACACGGTTTAATTGTTGCACCACCAGAAAACAAACAGTAACTTTTTGTGATTACATTGGTTTTCTGCCATTTTTTTATATTTTATTGCCAAGTTCAACAATTTCGCCTGTCAACAAATTTACCAAGTTTATTGTGGTCCATTTTTTTAGTAAATCTCTGTGTTTGGTTTCAGATTTGAGCGAACTGGATTTTGCACGCTTTTAAATAAATATAAGCTGAAATGTTATTGAAAATGTTAGCAAAAGAA
>JARJEC010082136.1:0-19003 GCA_030264575.1 Tachinus sp. AB-2021 | reverse complement strand
TTGGGACTCACAGACCGAGTATTACAAACATGTTGCATGAAGAAAAAACTCTAATAATGAGACAAGACTTTATGAAAGGTTACCGCATTCAAAGATCCTTTGATGCAATAATACCATCGCGAGACGAGTGGTAAAAAGAAAACTATCCGGGCACAGGACAAGCAAACATGTGGTACACAGATGGGGCCAAAAACCAAAATGGCACCGGAGCTGGAATATATGAAGGCAAACACTGGGGGAAACGATTCACGCTATCCCTGTGTAAATATGCCTCAGTCTACCAAGCGGAAGTGGCCGCCATTGAGTGGTGTGCCAGGCACATATTGGAGTCGGGAGTTCAATTCAACAAATCGATTACTATCATGTCCGACAGCCAACCAGCATTACAGTTACGATCGCCAGTAATAAAATCCAAACTGGTCTTGGATTGCGTAGCTAATGTGAAGGCTAAAAAGGGAACAACTGCAACATTTATTGGACCAGAACCCACATTCGGCATTCCACACAAAACCGGAAATCCAGCGCAAACTTGCAAAGGAACACAATAACTTATGGAAAAACTATCAGGGGATGAATGACACAATATTATTCCAAACAGAACCAACACAAAATACTCAAAAGTAAGTATCGCAAATGAGTCGAACCAAACTGCGAAGGCTCACATAACTGGTTACCGGACACTGGTCTTAATAAGTACGTGCATAGATTGTGTATACAAGAAAATCCACCATGCTGCGGATGTTTGGAGGGGGAAGAGACTCCGCGGCATCTGTGTGAATGCGATGCATTCAACATGCAACGCACACTTCACTTTGGAAAGCATATGCTAGCAAAAGAAGAACTGAAAATAGTCCCTGCAAACAAAGCTGCTAAAGGTGTAAGATGTCAGAGGTGCACAATAGGACTATTAGAACCGTTGTGCAGGGACGAACCACCTAAGGAGAAAAAAAAACAAACCATACAATCAAATTCTTACTCCTTGTTAATATAGATTGCTTTAATTGTCACCCCGTAGTAGCACAAAATGAGCGATATGGTTTGCATTCTTTATAACTTTTTAATTTGGACAATAATTTTTATATTTTTCTAAATTTGTAATATTATATAAATGGATTTCTCTTTGATTATTTGTGAAAACGACATATCGCAAGTGGTGGCCATTTTCCGCTTCGCACATACGTGGTCTTGCCAAATCATTTTCCATGACTTTACTCAAAATTTGAGCGGTTGCGGCCTTGATTTCAATTCAACGGTTCTGTGCTTTTTGACGTACATTCGTTTCTTCGAATATCTCCAAAGGAAGCAAATAAAGACGGTGTCCAATGTCGGATAATGTTGAACATTTTTTAAAAGAACGACTGTAAAACGGTATCAACCAACCACCCTACCCCAAACCAACTCACATCGCATACTGCAAGAGAATCAACGACTACGTGGTCATTTTGTGGCTAACGCAGTTAAGCGAGTTTAATTGAAATCCGATAACAACCAATTTAACCGCTTAGGATTATTTCCTTTGGAGATATTTGAACAAACGAAGTACGCTAACGAGCCTAAAATCATACTAAAATAATTAATTTACAATATTTACTTTGAAATCGAGATCTGAAACTTGGCGAACGATTATGGAAACTGATTTTGAATCAGCACTATGTGCAAAACAGAAAATATTCACCACTTACAGGATGTACTTTATCACAAATTATCCAAAAATACCCATGAATATAGTATTAAAAAAATTATAAAAAATACTGCTCAAACAAAAAAGTAGTTAGTATGAAATAGCTGAAGGATTAAATATATAAGAATGAAATCAATATAAAACCCATGTCTTGACCAAATGTCTAAATGCCATTTTAACAAAATTGTCAACTTTTGTCCAAAATTATTAAAGCAAGAAACAACAGCTTGTATGCATTTGTCTTTAGCAGCCATTGATCATCAAGAATGCGTGTTAGTCATTATTATTCAACAACAATAAATTGAAAATAATATTTAGAAGTAAGAGCAAAAATGTACACAACACAATCATCTCTATAGATGGTACAAACTGTTCGTTTGTCATTACGCACCACAGAAATAAAACCCTTACGCAACACCTGGCCTATTTGTCATTAATTTCAAGCTTTATTTTGGATATTCCAGAAATTTTTAAACTCTTTAAATGTAATGGTAGGAATTGCCGTAATGTAAATTGATATAATTCTAGGAATTACAATAATTACCCGATTATAAATATTTTGTACATAAAAGCGTGTTTGAATTTAAATAAAATACTTCCAAACAATTTTGCATACTGCAAACAACGTCTATCATAACCTTACTCAACCGCTTAACTACCCATATAACCAAACTACCTTCGACATCTTTCTCAACTAGAAGCAAGCGCTTTACAACCGCTTGGTTGAGAAAGAGAATACTTCCGGCAAATAGCTAACTAATGCACCACAAATAAACATGAAGAGACCAATTTGAAATACTAGACTCGTGACTATGTGAAAACTCGGACTGTATCTCTCTCTTGTATGGATATATATCCATACAATTTGTAAAAGACTGCGTCTGTCTTATTGCACAGAGCTGAATTAGAAGCAACTGATTTGTACATATACATACTAAAAATGCAAAGAACGTGTCATATCCCAAACAGAAGGAAAACAAAATGCTACAGCAAATCGAGGGCAAAATCAGAGTTCGCAGATATCCTTAAAGTTCAAGAGAGTATATCTATCTAAAAACATAGTATATGCACCCATAAACAAAGAGGATGACCAATTTAAAATACTAGGGCTCGTGACTATTTGAAAACTAGGACTCTCTCTGGATGTGAAATAGAGATTTAACAACCTAAATAATATATACATATATATATATATATATATATATATATATATATATATATATATATATATATATTGACTGTATACAGTAAACAAACTACTACAGCAAATCGAAGGCACAATCAGAAGGAAGCTTGAACTTAGCAGATATCCTACTTGGAGAGAATTTATCTATATATGAACACAGTATATACAGCCAAAACAAAGTCAAAAATACAAATGTGAACGCCAAAATAACAAAAAATAAATACACAGAAATATCAATTATAGCAAATCACAAAACCAAAAATACGCATTTTTTTCAACAAATTAATATGCCAGTGCGTTAATTTGATATGAAAATATTATTATAAAACAAATGTAATATCAATAGTTACAATGTACAATCCATTGTATTATTGGATTAGTTATGGAAGTGAAAAGCCAACAATATTGACCTCCAAGTAAGTTTCATTTCTCAAGGTATCACAAATGGGTCTTCCCGTTGAAATTTTCAAAAGGTTCTTGCAAGAGAGAAAGGGGAAACTATTACACATGTCAACAATATCTCAAAAGATGACCCTTCTAAAATAAAAATCGAAAGGTTTTGGGTTTTCAAATATTTTGCTTATTTCATATTAATTTGAAGTTTAAAAAAACAAAATTCTGACATTCAGTCCAAAAGATAAAAAAATGTGTAATTGAATTTAATGACATAAAAACCTTTAAAATGAGGTGCCACAAAGTGGGTCATCCCATTTAAAATTTTTGAAAGGTGCTTTTTGGTGGACGAGAGGGGAAAACTGAAACAGCTGTAAAAAATATGTCGTAATCAGATTAGTTTCGGGATTTTTTGTTTTACTCTGACTTTCTAAAGTATCCAGGGTGGATACGTTTGAAAAAAAAAACACACTTTTGAAAGCTAAAAGCTAAAAGTTTAAAAAAATAATAATAACATACATAATTAGAGATACCGTAACTCACATTGTCGTTTGTGGTTGACAGCTGATAATGAATCTTACCTGAAACAAAAAAAATGATTAGTTAATGTCAATTACAAGCCATAAATATATTGTATTATAGTACAAGAAGTTTGTCTAAAAAGTTCGATAAATGATCTAATGCTCCTCTGACACTATCCAATGTGTTATATCAAAATTCGTTCAGTTTATTTAAATACGGTGTTTCAGTGGCAGCTATTTTAAATTCAGCCAATGGAATGTCCTATTTCAAAAATTGTATAATATTTGATATCATAAATTTCATAGTGTCAGATAGACATATTTTATCAGTATGCAATGCACGACAACAAAAGTCGCTCGAGCTTACTTCAGTTAGCCGGAAGTATGTTATTCGGCTAATGACGTAATCATTATGACGCTACTGGTCTAAGAAAAGTTACTCGCAAAAAAATGAAAAGTAACCTGTTTTGATATTTACTGTCATTAATGTAAAAATATAAATGTCCTGTTTTAATGCTGATCCACTTTTGTAATGTTATTGTATCCATTTTTGTATTATAAAATGGCGGAAAAGACGCAGTTTTTGAGATGAGGCAACAACATTTTTAACATACCGAGATCCCGACCACCGTAAGCTGTAGTTACTCAGTTACATAAAATCAATGGATACTCAAAGTAAGTGTGACGACATCAGAAAAATCGCCAAAATACAAGTAAGTTGTAACTGTAACTAACCAAAGGTAAATTTTTCTCGCCAGTAAACGACTAAGGTCGCTCCTATGCAATGGAGCAATGGCATTAATAGTCATATCTGAACCTCTCCCGGTCGGAAATTAGTCGACGTTGTCACATCATTACCAATTATTTTTTTTACACCAACAGTAAGTTCTGCACAATGTTCCAGGAACAACCGTTTCAAAACAAGTGACAATTTCATCGACATGTGTGACCTGCATCCGGTGTTTTTAGACTTTTTGTCGCAAATGACAAATCTTTGTGTTACCAGTATGACCGCAAAACAAAAAACAATCAATAGAATGACAGCCACTTTCTTTCCAGCAAAAAACAAAAAGCCGCGTACAAAAAAAGAAAGTGAAGACCCTGCTAATATCATTTTAGATTAAAAGGAAATATATCAGAAACTTGTTTCTGCTGGTCAAACGACGAATGCCGAATTCTATCTAAGTTCAAACATACTCGAACTTTTCTTGCACATCCGGTGCGCCCAGACACACATGATGAAGTTTAAATGTTAGCGCACTACAATGCACAGTCGCTTATATACAAAATCTTGCTGCTGCTGCTAACAAGTTTTTCTGCCCTTGTCTTACGGAGACCTTGGACGGCACATTGTTTGCAAGTATTAAGGAGATTTGGAACCATGTGGCCTCGTTCAAAAACGATTTCTAAAAAAAACTTTTTTTCAACAGTTTTTAGAATCTTTACAAATATTCTCAAAGGAGTATTGTGTCTAGTGGCGACCATTTCAAAGATGACTAAAATTATTTCACACGTGCATTCTGATTTTGTATTTTATATACCAATCATCAAACTTTTTAGACACACCTCGTAAAACTGTGGTGCAGTGGTATAGAGCATTAAACTGCTATGCTCTACCAAATAAGTAGTATTAATTACAAACTTAGCAAAAACATTTTTTTATTTGATCTTTAACAAACAAAAACAAAATTATTATAAGTTATGTACTCTTAAAAATATAATTCATTAGTCATATATAATATCTTCTATAATAAAAGTATTTACCTTTTCTCGCTTTCAATAACTAAAATGTTTTTTGTTTGTTTTTTATAATCTATCAAGTAAGAAAAGAACAAAGCTACCCAACTTCGATAATCAAAATACTGTACGGTATAATCGCAGACCATGAATGTTTCCTTACAATTTTTGTAATAATTTTTATTTCAAATAAGGTTTTTAATAATTTCTGTGTATCTAGAATTGCTTTGTTTAAGCTCCAGTAATAACAAATATCTACATCTATGGCGTATAAAATTGATCGATTCGTTACATCGTAATTCGTCACGGTTTGATTGCTATATATTCTTACAAAATTTCCCACGTGCATGCAGCTCAAGTAATTACAATTCAGACAACATTGAAAATTAAAAACGAATCAATCAAGCAAGCAAACAAACAAACAAACATATCTGTAAATTAATTACGGATGTGCGATATAATGCCGGTCAAAAATTGCAGATATAATGTAATAAATCTGGCTGAAATAAATAGAGGAGGCAGCAGGTTGCAGAATTTAAATGAAAATATTTATTCGCACTCGGAGAGTCACAATTAAAAATCGATTTATATTTACATAATAAAACATGGCTTCGAACGTTCCACAATGACAAGTTAATATAATATTTTATTATAGTTGTGAAAGCGCATCTGGCATTGTCAAGGGAGGTATAATTATGTGGACAGATGCGACAGATTTTAAATATGCCGCTTTAAACGGGGCCCTGAAAATTTATATGTGTGCACTTCATATTTATCCTTGATTGATTGCAACAAACTATCATCATTTACAAAGAATAAATTCAAATAAAATTAACGATAAACAATTAAAATTTACCAGGGGAATAATTTACGTCGTTTATAAAACTTTTGATATTGACGCTTTTATTACGAGTTTTAAGTCTCATAAATATAAAATTTACGATCAGAATAAAATAAATACATAGTTTAAGCCTTTATGACTATTACAGATATCGTAAAATTCAACCAAAAAATGCGAGAAAGAACATAAGCTTCAAGCTTGATACGATATAACTAGATTTAGAAGTTACCTTAGCAATTCTGCGCCATCGATGCAGATATTCAAATTTTTATAAAAGCACTTTTTGCTGCTGGATTTCATCATGAAGAAGTTGTAAGAACCGGGGACCGCAGGAGTTAAATAGAGTGAGGTTGAAAATTTTATAACCCTTTTATAACTGTCGTAAACCATATTTTGTCTGACTACTTTTTAACGCATAACAACGGATAAGATATAAATTATTTGCACGTTTTTAAACAAACACTTACAAAGTTTTATGCGTGAAGTTAATCGTACGCATTTGGCTCGACACAAAATCCACTGGGTGATTCATTAAAAATGAATTATGTTTCACGTTAAATCGGTCCTGGTATTGGGTTCACAATGACCGATGATTGATTAGACAAACAAATATGCACTCACGGTGGTATGTACTGTATATTAAAATCCACTAGACTTTTTATAAATAATAAGATTTCTTAAGCAATTTATTGCACTTTTTTAAAAGGTTTGAAATGGAAATTCTTAAAAAAATTATTTAAAAAATTATTTTTTTAATCCATTGGAGTTTTCGACATTGAAAACAAGTAGAGCTCAAAATTGATAATAACTAACTAATAAACAGATTTTGGATTTACTTAGTGCGTTAAAACAGTATTATAATTTTTAGTTTTATAACTAATTTCATTGCCAACCCCGATTTTAACTAAAACTTTGCCGAGACCCCTCAATAGAAGTGTATGTGAATATAAAAAACCCCCCCCCCCCCACGTAATATTTTACATATTTCAAAAATTCTATAAAAATTTAACATTTTTTCGACATTCAGAAAGTATAGCTTTAAATTTTATTGGAAAAGTTGCATTTTAATCGCTCACGTTCCAAACGCTATGCCATGCTAGGTAAGTGTAACCACAAATGCTTACTTTTAACAAAGTTTAAAAAAAAAATGATTATCAAAAATTCAAACTTAGTACAGTATACTTGCTACAGTATGTTTTTTCTTTCCAAATGTCATGAAACTGGGTATCCAAGATATACTTGGTGAGTCTCAAATCGCGCTCACATAAACAACTTCTTTTTATTTAAAAATATCAATTTTGGAAAGTTAAATGGAACGCCTGGTAGTTTTTTAAAAATTTCAAACCTTCTACCTATGCTATATGCCAAAATTTACCCTCGCAATGGTTGAATATGACATAATTGTCATAATTTTGAATAAATTATTATTTTCCCAAAAAAGTGCTCAACTAATAAATACTATTTCCATAAAAATTAGATTGAAGTAATGCAATTTGTAAAATGAAATAAAAGTGAGGCTGGATCACTAAAACTTCTTTTTTTAATATCGAGTGTTCCAATTAACTTTCAAAAATTGATTTTTACTTCCGGTACAACTGAAAGTCACAGAACCATTTCCGTATCTGAAAATAATAGGAAATAATGCCACAAAAAATCATCAATCTGTCTTGATAAATAAAAAGGTTATTTACGTGACGGTGATTTGAGCTCCACCTGGTATATTATAAAATAACTTTCAAATTTTGAACAAGCAATATTAAAAAATTACACTATTCGATTGAAAATTTTCGATGAGCGAAAATTGCATCAAAATAAGGAGTGAAATTTTCGAGCTTGCAGAGCTACAAAAACCTATCCTTTGGGCAAATTTGTCGATTGTTACATTTTTTGTTTTAAAAACACAAAATTGATGATCCCCAAAAGATAATCGCAACGGACACACTTCAACGTTATGGACAAATTGAACACTTCTATTGGTTTATGTAAAAAGAAAGTATCAATTAAAAATTTGAATGAAAAAATAAAACCGGTTTAAACAGCAATAATTATAAAAACAATTGAAAAAAAAAATAATGAAATTATCGGATGAGGCGTAGTACCAGTACTTGCAGTTCAACTTAATATTTGCCAAATCCAATGGCTTTGGAAATCAATGGATAGAAAAGAGGGTTCATAGGGCCATGCAACTGCTCTTGTTACATTATCAAAAATTCAAGTTTTTATTTCTGTTTTGAGGTTAGACAGATTTGGCACATAATGCAATTAACAGCAATCCATCCTCTCCCTAATAAATCATTTATAATGTTTAAAATGTCACATATTCGATAAAATACATACATTAACACAAACATATTTATTATTATTGGCTATAATGCGTTTTGATGATAATATCCCGAAAAAAAAGGTTTCCAATAAACAACACGACCGAAAAGGTCGTCTGGAAACTTTTCATGTGCTACTTATATAATACCAATCCACGTGTGAAACTTTAATTCCAATGGAATTGTTCGACCTCCATATTTAATTTTTATTATTCTATGTCGATTGCTGGTATCTTTTTCAAAATGGTTATACTCAACTAAGCAAAATATTGCTAAACTGCGTACAGATTTGTGGGCCAAAAACTTAACGAAAAAAATTATGATGCCTAAAAGCAGCTTGAAAGTAAAACTACATTTGCAAAAAATATCGACAAGTCTGGCTGACAATTCTCCTCCGTGGAACCACCTCACTGGTTTAGACGGATCATTCAATTTCCACTCGGGAAAAATATGCTACCATTTCAGAATGTACTATTCGAACCTATGAATAGTATAGTGTACATATTATATCGAAAGTAGAAGTATCTCGGTAATAATAATAATAATAATAAATATAAAGAGATGCCCATAAAATGTGGGAAAGGTAGGATGGTAGAAGGGATAGGAAAATTAGAAAGAACAAGAATTGAATAGCAAAAGAACCTAGAATAAACTTGATTCGGCACAACGACAACTAAAAAGTGCTGAGTAGCCTACGTTCGTAATCGTTAAGAAAGTCCAAGAGAAAAGTTTGATTATTATAGAATAATTCAATTATTCTGTGAATTTACCAGTATTCAAGAATTTGTCAAATTTAAGTTTAAATAGCATTATATTCGATTTGTGACTTTAGGAAAAGTATAAGCAATTACGCTTGTTTAAGAAAAAAATTTGACAAAAAATGTCAATCTTCTGACGTCAAAAGAGACCAAAACGACAGTTTCGAAATATTTCGAGAACAACAAGATTAAAACAAATCAAATTACAGTCTTAAAATGGTTTAGACAAGTATTTAAACGTGACAAAAATATCTGAATTGAAAACTCAATTTTTAGGTTAGGTTTGGTTAGGTTGGGTTAGGTTAGGTTATCTTTATCAACGGTGTGCCTTGTTTTTTCTCCATGAAGTCACAAAAAGCAAATGTTTTGAAAAATTGATTATTTCCTATTTGGGTTTGATTAGTCCAAATTTGAAATTTCCCAATTTATAATTGATTAGTCTCATTTTTTTGTTAAAAATATATATATATATATATATATATATATATATATATAAGTAAGGTTCCTGCCAAGGTACGTCCAAATATGGAGTAGATTTTTTTAAAATTTCAATGAAAGGAAGTTGAGGGTACACTCCACCAAAAATATCCCCAACAAAATCGATGCACGGTCAACGTTTTTGCGTAGAAATGATTTTTTTAATCAAATCAAAATGATCACTGTAATGGGCTTCCAAAAATTGTGGAAGCGTTAAAAAAGAATTGTACTAAAAACATTTTTTTCACAACATACAGTTTTTTATTTAGTTTTAGTTTAGCTCGAATTACGCAATTATCTAAAATAGTTTGATGTACAAGCTACTTTTCATATTTCATAACCCATTCACAGATGGCAATTTGAGCAAATCGGTATGAATGTAAAAAACCGTATTACATCAAACAAATTTATTTGTATTAGATTTATGTGAGCATGACTGTACATACAAATCATCACAAAATAATTGTCAATATCTAGTATTAGCAATTGTATTTGTTCTATTTTAACCAACTGGCCATCGACCTCGAGGTCTAGCCGCGTTCATATAGGTTGTGTGTGTGTGTTTGAGTTAAGTCATGTTATTCTAGAAATTTGCCTCCGATACATCAGCCATAGTGGAAAATCCACCCATGCAGTAATAATACTTAATAAAAGAATAATCAAACAATTTTGTGATATTTTTGTTAAGCATACTCTACATAAACAAAATGTTGAAAAAATGTTTTTTTATTTTATTATTTACCCAACTGTATGACCTATGTTTCTATCTATATATATATATATATATATATATATATATATATATATATATATAAGTAAATTTTGCCAATAAATATTTTCCGGATTTGTTGGAATCAAAAAAACGCCGAAGAAATAAGCTGGTACAGATACTGCTCAACCATTTTAAACTTTATAATGATTCACCTATTTTAATAATAAGAATAATCAATTAAAATATTTTTTTGCATAACTTTTTATAAATATAAAGATATAAAGTTGCAAACATGGAATAATATTAATAGTAAGACGTTATTAACTAGCAGTGCAGTTTTACTTTTCGATTTGTTGTAATCTTAAACATCGTCAAATATAACAATATCCTAATACACTAATCTACAAAATTCTTTCCATCCTGACATCATGTTAGTTAACCAATCGAAAAAAAAAATGCAATTCCGCTCCATTGCACTCGGGACGATGTGCCCAGGCACGAATAAAAAAGCAAGTCGGATCCCATACAAAATCAAAGTTGCAATTCCTTATTTGTTTAGCCGATTGAAAAATTGGATCTCGCTTTTTGTATGCAGATCTGATTTTCCGCGTGTACTTTTTAATTGGCAATTCACCTGCGGATTGAGCCATTGGCCGATCCCGAGATGTGAGAAGGGGTCCGCTCTCTTCCGTTGCCAATTACAAATTCAATTTTCGCCGTTGCTCGTTCTAAAGCTGTGTAATATTGTAAAGCTCTAGCACTCACACACATATACAACATATATGTGTGTAAGGGCACCAGGTGTACGGAAAATGTAGACAGAAATAAGGATGCGGAATGAATTATCAGAGTTGAATACGTATATTTGCTCGACTTAATTAAAGTTAAAAAATATTTTGTCGTGTATTTTAAAAAAGGATTTAAATTGGTTTTGCATTCTGACAAGTGGATGGACATATAATAGTTTTTCAGAGAGAGTTATGTCGACCGAGAAACCTGACGAGGCTTAATCTATGTGGGAGTTAGGGGGCAGCAGAGGTCGTCCCGGCGACGTGCATCTTGTTATCTCCACACACACGACCACCAACTTCATTAGAGTGACGTCTCCCACAGTAAAATCCTTCTTAGGTAACCTGAAACTGTAAGACTACACCGTGTTCTCGATCCAGTCAAGATTTTCATCGATTTCTTGGTATGCAGGAAATGTACTGTTTTTCCACACCACTGCAATAAATCTCTCATTTTAACACGTTATAATATTTCATACGTTTTTAATATCCTAGACAATACGAAATACATAAACTCCGTTGTTTCCGTATAGAGCAATATTGCTAACATCTACCATTTTATGACAACTGTGGTCTTTGGAAATTAAACAAAATAAAATAAAAATAAAATTGCAATGTTCGTTTAATTTGTAGCCTCTGCGAATATATAAAATACATCATTTACGTCGGTTTCACAATTTGGGGTTTAATTTTCTGTTCGTCATTAAATAATTGGATGATTCTGCAATATACGTTTCATTTCCGGTGACCGGCAATAATAAAAATGCATGAAACATTTTTTGGCAGCATCAAAAGTAAAGTTAAATTCAACGCTTGTTAATTCACATATAATGCAACCGTTAAATGAAACTCTGTATATTATTGAACAGCTTTGATTGATACGAATAATAATTATATAATTATATATTTACAATAAATTTTTACATTAAGTTGAATAATTAAGATATTATAATTAAACAAAAAATAATATAAATAAAAAAAGTATATCTAACTACGTATGTTTCAATATGTACAATACCTTCGTTAGGTAGTTAAATATACATTTATATATATATATATATATATATATATTTGAAATGATATATTTTTTATTTATATTAATTAAATATTTTATTGTCTTTAAACTACAATAAAATATTTAAACTAAAATCGCTAAGTCTAATAATATACTGAATTATTAGCAATAGTAATAACAGTACTGATAAAACCAGTTTGATTGATGTATCAAAATGTGTACAGCAATATTGAGAAACGTATTTCAACTAATATTTCGACTGAACATCCAGACAGTAATTATTACTTGTAATGTTTATGTGTATTTACAAACAATTTTTTATTCGATAATTAAAAATATTTCATTATTAACGCGTAATTGAAAACATCTTTTTGCAATATTTTTTTGCGAGAAATTCTAGACGGCCACGAAATATGTGATTAATTAAAAAACAACTTTTATTGCGTGTATCTGTCTGCATAAACATACAGAAAAACAAAATTGCTCAGAAGTCATATTTCATAACATATTTGCAGAAAAAATGATCTATATATATATAGATAGATTTTGTTTCTTTTGGCATAAGTTAAGATTTACAAAACTTTCGAGATAAGTAAATGAAAAATTTTAAAGATTTTCCAGAAAAAATCGATATAGCAGGATTAGCATTTCGGCTTAATTAAATTTGAATAACATAACAAATGTTGATTTAAATTCCAACGGATTTATTATACGTAAAAAATAATATAATAATAAAAATATAATTTAAAAAAATAATAATAATATAATAAAACACTCCAACTCACAAATTAAATATATTCAATATTTGAAGTCATGAAATGGTAGAATTCAACAATATTCATTCCAAAAATGTAATATTTTTCTTATATATTTGTGGAGTACCATTTTTATAATTTTTGGAACAAACATGAAATGTTTCACAAAAAACACAAATAAAACAGTAGTATTAAAAATACAATGTGTGCAGTTTAAAATGAAATGACGAACGCTAACTGACACAATTTTCTAAAAAAGAACGCACCTAAAGACTTAAGCAAACAAGAAGAACCTATACATACATATTCATACATACCAAGTCACAACATTTCTATCTGGGTAGGCAGTAACACAGTACAATAGCTAAACTTCCTATTATTTCTCTCCACATCCTTTTATCCTTACGTACTTCATTCGCTGTCGCAATATCGATACATATAATCATGCATGCACTCTTATTCTTTCCAAATTAAAATATTACAATTATTAAATAAGTACTACGCCGTTACTCCATTTTCAAATAATTGTTTCAAAAATTCACCTCGGTTGGGGATCTAACTCACAACCTATAGATTACAGGTAAAATTCATTTCGACGTGGTCATAGATAAAATATTAAATCATTGTCAATTAAGGTACCTCAGTAGCTCAATTGGAAGAGCATTGAACATGTAATCTAAAGGTTATGGGTTCGATCCCCACCACAGGTAAATTAATAAAACATTTATTTGAAAATGGAGTAATGACCTACTAATTATTTAATAATAACAATAAATATATCTGTACTATTGTTACATTCAAAACACAGTTTTATTAAAAATTGCGCAGAACTCACAAAAGATCGGTGACCGGCGCTCATATTGAGCAGCATTTAGAACACATAATGTCTTGGGTGCAGTGCTCGAATTGATAATAAAGAGAGCTCTAATTCCTCTCGTAAAAAAAAACTAAACAATCTTACTCTCTTATTCGCAAATTGGTGCTGAAAATTAAGCAGGCACGTATACACAAGATTTATGAAAGGCTGGACATATTTCACAACTTAATGTCTTTTTCCATCTTTTTCGAAGAAATAACGGTTTTGTGTGAGAGTTTCTCTTATAAATAAAACGGCACAAATCCAACAAGAGTTCAAGTGATACAAGAAGTAGATCAAGACGTTCATTGTAATCTGTACATTTATACATAGTTCTGCACTGAAATAAATATGAGGAGATAATGCTGCCAATACAAAACATCACCAACTCCAGTTCATTTAATAGTAGCAAGTATTCGCTTGGACTCCAAGTTTTGAAATATATTATTTTAACATAAGCAGTATTTTAATACGTTTATGATGTCACGCGGGTGGCCATAACCCTTGATTTGCTATAAAAATGTCATAAAAGTGATAATTTATGTTGTGTTGCGTTATATTTGCCGCTTGAGCCAACGCACAATTTTATAAATATTGGCATGGCAATTGTTATTGGACGAGTTTGGCGCCAAACTCAAATGGCATAAAAGTTTAATATTAATATTTTTTTATTGTAACATGCGTATTATAAATTAGTTATAAATAATAAATAAAATTAGTTTATACAATAATACTGCACATTATTCAGATCTATAAAATTAGTAATCAATTTGAATTTAGTGCCAAACATCAGAATAGCATAAATTATGTATTGTACTAGCATGTGCAACTAACATTTCGAAACATTGACATATTAGAACAGATTGTCTATGTGTATCTTAGATATCACCAGTCGGTATATCGTTTTATTTAAGTTTTCGCGACATACGATAGTTACTTGTACTTTTTTGTGGTTATATTATTAAATATCATTTATCTTTCTATAGTAAACTTTTATTTCTACTAGGTTTTTAACACAGTCTGCACTATATAAATTATCCGTTTTGTTCATTTTGCGAATGTATAAACTAATCACGCGTAACCTACATCGCGGGCAGTTATTTTAAATAACTTCCCCTCAATAACAACATATAGCAAAAACGTAGTAGTAACAGTATCTATAGTACAGCCAACTCGGCGTGGCCTATGGAAGGCGTTTTTGTGACACGATAGAAAAGGATATATAACACGAGAGAGGTCCAAAGTATGCTCAGAAACAAAACTACAGCTGGTTTTGTCTCTGAGCATACTCTAAACCTCTCTTTTGTTATACGTCCGTTTCTATCGTTGTTAAAAAACCTTCCATAGGCAACGCCAAGTTGACTATGTACTATAGATTCTGTTACTACTACTGTTTTCTGTAGTTGTGGTTATTGAGGGAAAGTTACATACAATAACTCTGCTCGATGATTAACTAATATACTAATTATATAGTAAATACATGGAAGTGTTAAAAAGGAAATGACATATAATCTTCCTTTATTTAATATAAAGCAACCAACTCCATAAAAATATAGCTTACATTAAGATCTTTGGAGAACGCAAGAATCCACTTAAAGTATTGTGAGGTGATAAATTATATATACATAAATGAGAGATGGAACAAAGCACCAAAATACGCCAAACTGAAGATGATCTAGAGAAAAATTTTTACTGCAGGTATTAGTTAAAAATCATACAGTTAATAATGTATATATCTCGGATATTTTATAAAACAAGGTAGGAAAGAAATATATGAAGTGGTAATAACTAGAAATATTGAACTAACACGGACATATTCCTACAAATCTGAAACGCATAGTCTATGATGCATGTACACTACCAGTCATTACATACAGACTAGAAACGTTGGCTCTAATACAATAGCATACAAACCTTATCAGAGTAACTCAAAGAACAATAGAGAGGTCTTAGAAATGGCGCCAGAGAAGTTATTCAATGGATAACAGAATTTAAGTGACGTTGGGTAGGAAACGTGACACGAAAAGATTCCGACAGATGAACAAAAAAAAACATAGAGATCACTTAAAACTAAGCAAAATATAGAAAAGTAACACCGAAGGTAGATACATATATGATAATGTTACAGTAATCGCAAGAAAATGGACGGACCAACACTGGATGAAAAAGGTTTCAATAATTTGTAAATAAATTAATGGTTTGACTATCAAGATGCCGTTGGTAAAATTTTCAGCCTAGAAAATTATGTAAAAAAATACTTAAATTCCACCAATTACTTAGACCCACCTCCAGTTTTATTCCATTTTGTTTATTTCTTCCTTTCCCGCATCAATCCACTTTAACATTTATCTCAGCATTTTCGATTTTTTTTTTCGTTTTAATACTTTCCAATATCATATATAGTTTTTTTTTATCTTCCTCCAACGGCACTCAGTTTTTTATTTATACTTCTTATATCTTCTTTCATCTTCTTTCTAAATTTGCTATCGGCTCAATGTTGTATAAATTCATGTCTCAGTTTTATTTACGAGTATATTCATTCTAAAGAACCTCTAATCTTCCTTTCTTCATTTCTCCTATTTCGATTTTCTCCTCCTTTCTACTTCTCCTCCTTTCTACTATCATCTATCCATTGTCTTTGTCGTACTTACCCGTCCTTTTCCTTTTTATTTAATAGTCCGTTCATTTACTATAGTCTGCGTGATGAACCTTTCTGTTACTATCACATTCGCAGGGAATGTAGCTATTGCTTCCAATGTCTTCAAAAATGCCGGTATACGCAGAACCTGCTCGCTGCTGGTCTTATTTCCTTTCAGTTCTTTTTGGAACAAGAAGAAAAAAGACGCAATGGATGTACGCATAAAATAAAGGAGAACAATACTAGGGAAAAGATATAAGCCAAAGTAATGGAGAACCAAGGAATCTGCGGCCATACGTTTGGTAAAGTAGAAGAAGCACTGCATCTGTTCGATTACCATTTCAACCCTTCTTCCAGGATGCACGCTTACACGGTAATTTTTACATTTTATTTATGCAAGCCGTCCATAAATACATAGGTTGCTTGTAACTTCAATATTATATAACAGTAATATTCTAGATAACTAGTACTTTGAAAGATTGGTGGGCAAAATACTTAGTCCCATTTTTATATTATAACATGCGTCTGCATTCTTTAAATCTCCGGATATTAAAAAATGCAAAATAACATTCATGGCTCCATTAAGGTATAGAAAATATATTATTTAATACTCTCCTAACTAAATAGAAGTTCGTAATTAATTTTATAAAAGCAAATAGTTTTGACAGTTTCTTTTACATAAAACATATTAATAGCCTTCATAATCATGGGAATTATAAGTACGAGAATAATTTTCTCAAGTTTAACTTGTTAGACACAATGGGTTGTACGGTTATTACAATATTATATGAGTATTGATGATTATTCCACGTATTGTTGTATTAACGGTATTTTTGAATATTATCAAATTGTTATTGCGGACGTGCATCAACTTTGTTTATTTATATTTATCAAAAATTGAAATGAAGCCATTACGTATCGCGTTACTAACTTTTACATCCATCAGCAACATGAATGATATGGTTATTTATTAAACTTTTAGAAAACAATTAACAGCGTTTCGAAAGCTGTCACGGAAAATAGTTAATTGTGAATAATGAAAGGACGGTATATACCTGCGGAGAGACATTAATTATTTGGACCATCAGGTAGTGACGTCTATTTTGATGGCAGGCGACGGGATGTTTATGGTGCACATTGAAACACACGATTGCGACTGCAGCAGGAGCAGCGCCATCTGTCACAGATTGCGGTGGTTCTTGATGTATGCAATGTGTAGTAGTCAAGTACTCCCTTTAGACTGTATTCTGATGAATCGTCATCAATATGTGAGCTAATGTTACGGTAACCGGTTCGATGGGGTTGTGCTGCAACCCTAGATATGCCACGGTCCCTTAATTACGACGAAATTAACTAATAAATTTGTAATTTCCAAATTTTATCCCCAGTCAATTTTGTATTTAAATTACAACAAAATCTCATTATGAGGCATTGTGTTTGAAACTATTTTCCCCCCAAACCGTTGATTGCGAAATCAAACAAAGAGACAATGGGCGACCCCAAATATTTAATTTAAAAACGGACAAATAACATTTTCAGCCCATAATTTCTAACTAAATACTTGTACTCTGGGAAACATCAACTGTCCCTAATCTGCAAAATAATCCCTTCCCCGCCGCGCCGGTAAAGGTAGCTGAAGTATCTCGTGCTATCAATCTCTCTGTATTCCAGGGTTGAAAGGCTCGACCTAAACACAGACATATACTTGAGTTTGAGATGTGCAAGCAGTGAGTTTGGGGTGGATTTACGTTGGCCACGACCGTAGTCATTATGGTGGCCAAAACACGGAGAGAGCTCGGGATTAATTTCATCGGCCCTCATATAAGAGAGAGGAAAGTATTCCGTCGACACGAATCCCCCGAACCTTCATTAATGATGTACGTGTATTGAACGGACGGTCGCTCGCATCAGCTCACAAAAATATATAATTACACAGAGGGAAAAAATATGTGTGTAACAGAAATTAATCGGTCCCGAGTGATGACGCTCTAATGGCAGTAGCGGCAATATGAATTCATTGCGCGTTCCAAAATCATTTCGCTGTGCAAAATTCCACAGCTAGGGAGAACGTTGATGGTATTAATTAATGCAAAAAATATTGCCTTAAAGCGGTGATTTTTAACTGGTGCTCTGCACGGGCTTTTAAGTTTGAAAATGATTTAATTAATACAGTTTTAGAAATAAACAAATTGTCTAGCTATGACCAAAAATTGAAAATACTGATACTTCGGGAAACCTCGTTCAACATTTTTAAATTAATTTGGTTAACGTTTCACAAATTCGGGAAAAAATAATGATGAATTTAATAAAACCTCATCTTTCTT
>JARJEC010082111.1:0-12512 GCA_030264575.1 Tachinus sp. AB-2021 | reverse complement strand
TGTTGAAGCTCTGTGAGCATGAAACACACTGGACCATATCTGTGTTGCAAATTGTTATTTGTTTACTGTTGAAAATTAAAATAAATTGATAAAATAGAAAAAATAGTAGACATGAAATCCAAAGGTTATGGGTTCGATCCCCATGCGAGGTGAATTTTTTAAAACATTTATTTCAAATGGAATAATGGTAGTAATTATTCAATAATTATAAAATTTTAATTTCAACTTAGGCTCCAATTAAAAAAATTAAATTGTAAATAATTATTATTTACAATCTTCCCCGCCGAAAAATTTCCGTGTGTATTGTGCTAACATATACTAAACATACACACAACTGTATATGTGTATGCATATCATGTAATGGATGTTTCAAAAATTGACTCTGACGTGGTCGTAGAACATAAAACCAATGCCAGAGCAGTGGACATTGTTTTTGTTATAGTTGTGTGTTGAAGCTCTGTGAGCACAAAACGCACTGAACTATATATATGTTCCAAATTGTTATTTTTTGTTGTTGAAAATTTAAATAAATGTATAAAATAGAAAATAAAATAAAATAGTGGACATGAAATCCAAAGGTTATGGGGTCTATCCCCATCCGAGGTGATTTTTTTAGAACATTTATTTCAAATGGTGTAATGGCGTAGTAATTCTTTAATAATTATAATATTCTAATATTTTCCATATGATAAAAATATTGCTAAAGGTACTTATAGTAATTATAGCGTAATTGCCTTTAATTATATTTTTAAAATATGTAACCCGCCCACCCACCCAGCTCATCAAAAGATTGCATATTATCTCCAGCGATTGTGAAATTTTAAACTATAGCAGCATTAATAGTATATGTCGATTGTCAAAAATAATAACAAAAAGTGTGGTTAATATACAACCTTTTGTTGGCGTAATAGCTGGGCGGGTGAGCGGGTGGGCGGGTTACATATGTATGGATAATTGTTAGAGTACCCAATCAAGCAATTCATGCAAAACTAAATTTCAATATTTGGACAGCCCGGAGGCAATTAGCTCACTCCATGCACTTAATTGAGCTTTAAACGGACCGCCTGGTTTTTCCTTTGTTCCCGGTCCTGAAATGAAACATTGTAAAATAATAGACACCTCTGAAACGTGCCCACCAGCCCGGAACTACTTTATTTAATTAGTTTTGCGTTACGGACTGTCGCAAAATATATGTAGGTAGCAGTTGCCTTGCCCACTTACAAATTTCTAATGAATTTAAGCGTCGCGAACACATGCACACGTGTGCGCCCGATTATTCCGTGCTTAGCCAAAAATCGTAAGCTCAAATAAATCATCTACATTGTTAAACTGGAAAGGATGAATAGAATCATTTTGGCAACCATTATTTAATAGGCTGTAAATATTTATGTTTTTATCAAGAGTGTGCTGGCACCTTGATGTTAAAATAATGATCTAAGCTATTAATAATTCAGTTGCTTTTAAAAGTCTACATTTATTTTACTTTGTTGTCATTTATTACATTAGCTATAAAAAGCGTTATTATCTAAGACTTAAAAAATATTAAAAAAATAATTTGTATGAGTCTACGGAAATGTCGCAGTATTGGATCATGTTAAGATCAAAAGAGCACGGATACTCAACATTAATCTCGATTTATAGTTGTGTGTAGTATGGGAGCCAAGAAAAAATATTTTAATTTCAGTAAAACACTTAAAAATCATTATGAGTGGTCAAACGGTCAAAGCAGTTTCGTGCACCTGTTGTTTTGACAAAATCTTATTAATCTGAAATATTAATTCAATATTTTAATGATTGAATTAGTTAATAAATTGATAAAATAAAAAACGGTTTCAACAAAATTAGGAGCAAATGCAGCAGTAAAATTTTCGTAATGATTTTTCGATTCATCCCCTCCAGAATTCGGCAACGCTGCCCCAACTCCACCTCTTCCTTCTGCACTATTTATTTGCTGGGGCTTGTAATAAAATATTATTGCGTCCCACTATCTATTCCTATATGCCGCTGCTCTTTTTATGTTGCCAAAACCATCTCCACTATGTTTTATTTTTTCCCCAGCGCTTCCACTCCGAAAATAATGCCAAGTATTTTGTTCCGGCATAAGTAAACAATATTTACGGCCAGCGGGATTTTTGTATCGGCCGCGTTTTGCGTGCGGCTTCATTTGCTGCGAAACACGACAAAAAATCCACAAAGTTTCCGAATTAGATTCGCCAAGTTTCGGGGGGAAATTGTTCCGGATATTTGTTTGACCTATTATCATTTACTCCCTTGGAATGCTTTCTCAACTTAAAGACGACGGCGAAGTTGTGGTCGGGAATGTGCGATAATCTTTGCGGTATTAAAAGATAAATTATTTCATATTTATTTTATTAATTAAATGTTTTGAACACACTCTGCTTTAAATTGGCTGCCATTGATCCGGTTTTTTTTAATTTGTAATATTTTCATCGATTTATTCATTGTATGTGCAATGCGAATCAGAGTGAATGAAAAGCAGCTTTTTATGAGCGAATTTAATTAGAAGCTATAACGGGGGCTTTTATTCTCTCGTTGTGAGCTTTTACAATACCAATGGAAATTATTGAACTACTTTAACGTATTTTGTATTATGATTATGATATAACAATTGTGTATCAAATTTTGAAAAATAAAGATTTTTTTAAATAATCATTAAAATTTCTGTTAAAATTTCATGAACTTGGACATTGGAAAATATCGAGAATCAAAGAAATATCAGCAGATTTTCAATATTCCAATAATGAGCTTAAAAATTCCATTTATATAAAAATTGTATTCGTCTGTCCACATTATATGACTTATATGTTGTCTTCCGGCATTTAGCAAACATTCACTAAATCTTTCTGAGTTTCTAGATCAAACGTTTTTTGCATAAATGCAATTTGTAGGATTATAGTTTATGCAACTTTAAAACCTTTACAAGTTTCTATATTGACATATTTAAGTCTTGTAGATATTGTTGGATACGCTCTAAAGTGAGCTAAATTAATTGAATAGTGGTAGCTTTTACTATGTGATATTGCATTTTAACAAATAACTTTATATTTCAAATTTCACAAAAAATATTTATTAGTTTCGACCAATTACCTTGTCATCATCATACGGTGATAAAATATTTGTTTCTATCACCCTACATATATATATATATACAAATATTATTTGTTTTCATTACCGGTGATGAGCAGGTAATTGGTCAAAACTACTTTTGATTCTCTAAAATACTTTTGAAAAAATGTTTGAGCACCTTTGACAGATTCACAACACGTGCAAATATGTAGAAGAAGTATAGACCTAAAAAAATTTTGTCTATACGTTTTATTAACTTACAAGCATGATGTTAGTTAATAAGAGGTATAGACCAAAACAATTTTTTTTCGTCCTATACCTCTGTTGTTAGTTAATAAAAAATATAAACAAAAAAAAGTTGTCTATACCTTTCATTAACTAGCGAGCATGATGTTAGTTAATAAAAGATATAGACAGAAACTTTTTTTTTTCGTTCTTTAGTTCTGTTGTTAGTTAATAAGAGGTATAGAAAAAAATGTAACTATACTTTTTATTAACTAACGAGGATGTTGTTAGTTGATAAAAGATATAGACCAGAACAAATTTTTTCATCCTATACCTCTGTTGTTAGTTAATAAAAAGTATAAACCAAAAATAAAATTGTCTATACCTTTCATTAACTAGCGAGCATGATGTTAGTTAATAAAAGGTATAGACAGAAACAATTTTTGTTTGTTCTTTAACTCTGTTGTTAGTTAATAAGAGGTATAGAAAAAAAAATTGTCTATACCTTTTATTAACTAACGAATATGATGTTAGTTAATAAGAGGTATAGACCAAAACCTTTTTTTTTCGTTCTATACCTCTGTTGTTAGTTAATAAAAAGTATAAACCAAAAACAAAAGTTATCTATACCTGTTATTAACTAGCGAACATGATGTTAATTAATAAAAGGTATAGACCGAAACGTTTTTTTTTTCGTTCTTTAGTTCTGTAGTTAGTTAATAAGAGGTATAGAAAAAAAAGTATCTATACCTTTTATTAACTAACAAGGATGATGTTAGTTAATAAGAGATATAGACCAAAACAATTTTTTTCGTCCTATACTTCTGTTGCTAGTTAATAAAAACTATAAACAAAAAAAAAGTTGTGTATACCTTTTATTAACTAGCATGATGTTAGTTAATACGAGGTATAGACCGAAACAACATTTTTTGTCTATACCTTTTAATAACTAACGAGCATGATCTTAGTTAATACAAGGTATAGACCGAAAAAAAACTTTTTGGTCTATATGTCAGTTATTAGTTATTAAGAGGTATAGACCAAAAAACTTTTTTGTCTATACCTATTATTAACTAACATCATACTCGTTAGTTAGTAAGAGGTATAGACAAAAAAGTTTTTTTCGTCCGATACTTCTGTTTTTACTTAATAAAAAGTATAAACAAAAAAAAGTTGTCTATACCTTTCATTAACTAGCGAGCATGATGTTAGTTAATAAAAGGTATATACAGAAACAATTTTTTTTTGTTCTTTAGCTCTGTTGTTAGTAAGAGGTATAGACAAAAAAGTTTTTTTGGTCTATGCCTCTTAATAACTAATAACTGAGATATAGACCAAAAACTTTTTTTTTTGGAACAATAACATCATACTCGTTAGTTAATAAGAGGTATAGACCAAAAACAATTTTTTTTCGGTCTCGTCTCAGGCACTTAAATATAATTATAAATCAATAGATAAGTTTTGGATACTATGTATTTTTCAATTAATTATTGTTCTGTCGCTGAGGAAGATAAAGTTTTTTGTTTATCGAAACGTAATATAATTTGAAAAAAATAATTTAAAAAATTATAAACACAAGGACGTCTAACAGTAATACAGGGTGGTTCGGATTTTCATTGTCTATCTTAAGTCTGCTAAATTAACAAAAATATCAAAAAATTATTTTCATAAAAGTTGCTTGGTTCATTATTTATATATAAAAAATAATTAACAGCACCAAAAAATAAATGAAGTTAACACTACTTCCGGTCATACCGGAACTTCATTTTTTTTAAATAAAACAAATTATATATTTTAATATATTTGAATTCCTTGTTCAATTGTCTTTTAAAATGTTTATTAGACTGACATGCCTAATTATAAATAATAATTATTTATTATTTGCAATGTATTTACTTGTTTATATATATATATATATATATATATATATATATATTATGGAGCCTAAGTTGAAATTAAAATATTATAAATATTAAATAATTACTGCGTCATTACTCCATTTGAAATACATGTTTAAAAAATTCACCTCGGATGGGGATCGAATCCAAAACATTTGGATTATAGATATAATTCATTTTGCAAAAAGAGTAAATATCTGTTCTGGTTTAGTGTATTATTGTAAAAATAAGGTCCAAGAAGTTCATTATCCAATATCCCTATCCACGCATTAATCGAAAAATGTACATGTGCACGAGTTTTCTTAAAAAATGAAGTTTGCAAAATATCTTCCCAGCATCTAGAGGAACTCAGAAAAGCTTGTTTATTAATAGCACCTGCAATGTTGCAAAATGCAAAGATCAACTTAATTAAGATTGTTTATAATTGATAGATCAACATTTTGGACATTATAATATAATTTTGCAATATTTTTCTACAATATCAAAAATTATACAAAAAAAAGAATTAAATATAGTTTACGTTAGTTCCGCCTAAACCGCTAATGAGATTAACACAACACGAGCTGAATAAATCGTAAATACTAAAATAAATGTCAACGTTTCAATTAATTATAATGTTATGTTGTTGACTAATTACCTAAATGGTCCAAACTAATAATATTAACTAATTGGTCAAAGCTAGTCCGGTTTAATAAATATTTTTTGTTGACCAATTACCTAATTCGTCAAAACTAGTTTTGCCTAATTGGTCAAAACTAGTTCGGTTTAATAAATATATTTTGTTGACCAATTACCTAATTGGTCAAAACTAGTATTACCTAATTGGTCAAATCTAGTATTACCTAATTGGTCAAAACTAGAATTACCTAATTGGTCAAAACTAGTTTGGCTTAATAAATATATTTTGTTGACCAATTACCTAATTGGTCAAAACTAGTATGACCTAATTGGTCAAAACTAGTCCGGTTTAATAAATATATTTTGTGATAAGATAAATAAAAAAATGTTTTATCTATTAAGCTAAAATAGCAACTGTGTCATTGTTTTCTATTCTGTTTTGGTCAACTTTATTTACACGTGTTGTGCCAAAGGTGCTCAAAGATTTTTCTAAATTTTTAAACGTATTCTCGAGAATCGAGACTACTATTGACCAATTACCTGGTCATCATCATACGGTGATAAAAGCAAATACTTTATCACCGTATGATGATGACCAGGTAATCGGTAAAAACTAGTCCGGTTTAGTAAATATTTTTAACCAATTACCTAATTGGTCAAAACTAGTATTACCTAATTGGCCAAAATTAGTCTGGTTTAATAAATATTTTTTATGATAATTTTGGTAGATGGGATACCTCACGGTTCAGTACTAGGACCTCTTTTATATATTATATATATATATATACAATTAAATTAAATGAAGCTTTGGAACATTCAAATAGCTATGCATATGCTATAGTTGAAGAGCGTAAACTTGCTTGTTCCAAATTAAATAGTGATTTAAAATCACTATGCAAATTATCAATAAAATTAAACCCCTCTAAAAACAAAATGTTGTTATTCGGTTCCAAAAATTCATTTTTAGAATCAAGTTTTAAAATTAAGATAATGATAATGTGTTAAACTTTGAGGAAGATTCAAACCTTAAATTTCAAAAACATGTTAATAAATGTCTTCAAAAATCTTGCTAAAATATATATGCTATACGTAAATGTATTAATAAAAAGTCAAAGAAAAAATTATATGAAGCGCTTGTACTATCTCATTTCAACTATTGTGGTTCTCTTTTCTAGATCAAATTACATCAAATAAAATTCAAAGGATGCAAACCTCATGTGTTAGATTGACCTTTGATTCATGAAAGTTTGATCGTATTAGTCATACTTTTACAGAATTGAACTGGTTGACCATGGCCAAACGTAGGCATAAGCATAGTATGGTATGTGCTTGTACTATAAAATTATAAAAACACTAAAAATACCTTTATCATAAATTGAAATACAGAACTGTACATAATCTTAATATAAGATTCAAGCGAACCTTAACACCTCCTGCACATAATTCTGTTTTGTTTAGATCGTCTTTTAGTTTCAAAATTGATTGATTTTACTACTTTATTTTACCAAGGTATAAGTGTAAAAGCAGCAAATTTGTTTATGGAATTTGCTGAACTTCACCTTGTGAATTTCTTACATAGCTATATTCATTTAAATTTTTGTTTATCTATGTTTTTTGTAATTTTGTAAGAAATAAAGACAATTTATTATTATTATTATTATATTTATGTTTAGGCATCAACAAAGGCATTTGTTATGCAAATAATCAAAAACCCAATCCGATAGCCGGATCGATTGTACTTTTCTAAAGAATTCTTCCTAAACTAACATGAAATTAATTAAAATACAAAGTCACAATCATTTGAGAGCTACACCTCTATTGGCAGCAATTTGTTTAGTTTTTACTGCCGCAAAGTATTGCCATCTGTATGAATTGTGTACAGAGCGTGTCCTAAAATGCTTCCCAAATATTTAAATCTTTTTAAGCACCAGTGGCCACGTACATCATGCTTCTCGGCACCTTGGAGCTTAAAGAAAGACAATTTAAATATCAAAGAAAGACATTTACTGGTTGTTGAAAAATCATAGACTACACGCCAAGTGAATTTGTGGACATCCTAAAAGTTGTTGAAGAGTCACTAAATAATTATATCAGAACAGTAAAGATTTCCGAATCGTGAATGTTCGTCTCGTAGTGCGATGTAAGATCTGGAACAACGATTGCGCAAAAGTCACCCACGACACCGGCCCAGCGCGAATCTTGTAGATGAGAGACCATTGCCATCCTTGCAGCAATACACCTCAATATACATATCAGTATCCGGGAAATCCAAACAGACATTGGCATACCGAAATCTACGGCTCAGTGGTTACTCCACGCGGCCAAATACCATCCATACTACATCATGCGTGTTCAAAATCTCTCTGAGGACGATTACGCCAATGTGTTGATTTCTGAAATTGGGCTTTGCAGAAGATTGATTCTTTCACGACGAGGGTACTTTTCAGAAAACCGGTTTTTTCAACACCAATAATGCCCACTATTGGAGTGCCAAAAATCCCCACTGGGTTCGACAATGAATGCACAGCAGCGATGGAGTGTCAATGTGTGGTGTGGACTCCTAGGCTCGCAGATAATCAGATTATATTTCTTCAAGGAGACGTTAAATAGTGCGCGGTATTTGGAGTTTCTTCAAATCGACTTAGCTGTGTTCTTGGATGACCTTAATTTGCGTACGGAAGACGAGGTGCTCCACTACATAACGCTTGAGCTGTTCGCCGCCATTTGGCTGTTTCCAGCTCATTGGATTGTTCGCGAAGGACCTGTTGTTTGGTCATCCCCATCCCCGGACTTTACGTCACCAGATTTTTTTTGGGGAAAAACCTCGTGTTTCGCGATCCTCCAACAACGCGCAAGAAGGTGAAGGTGCAAATACCTCCAAATGCGTTGCGGGCATGCGTGGAATTTTTCGCTAAGCGAGTAAGATTGTGTCGAGACCATTACGGGCACAACTTTGAGCAGTTTTTTTTTCTCCTTAGGTGGTTCGTCAAGCGTCCCTGCACTACGGTCCTAATGGTCTGCACCTCTGACATCTTACAGGAAGATTACTGACAAGTACCACTAGCCAAAAACAACAGAGGCCACAGCCTTCACGGTACCGAGTAGAAGATTGTTTAATTTTAAACGAATGCATTTGAAGCAACATTTCAACGACTCAGCAAAGTGATCGGACTAAAAATAGAACCTAAAGAATTTGCATACATTGATATCATAATCATCCTGCGAAATAACTAATTTTCTTCGCAATACAATATTAATATATTATATATAATAAGAAATCTTCGTAATACGTTATATAGTAACGGTTACTTCAATTAATTATATTTATTAATTTGTTTTTATTAGCTTATCTAAGCCAATCAAAAGCTTTTGATATAACTTGTAACATCCGTAGAAGGCTCTAGTGAAGCCGAAACTAGTTAGTGTATTGGAGATAAAAAAAACATTGTAAATCGTTTTATTTCAAATTAATAAATGGTGTCTAATCTAGGAAGATTGGACTGCAAGGAGAGTATCCTGCAAAATCCACGTGTGGAAAGTAACCGCTTGCGCAACTATTAATATTAACGATTGTACATAGGGGAATAAATAATATGTTGTATTTTGGGGGTTTTCTTTTTGGTCCCCAACGGATCCAAATAGTGGCGCTCATAATCCATATACAGATCTGCCGGGACAAACAGTGCTACTGTTACAAATTGGCAACCAACAGGGACAATTTTCTATAAGTATCGAGAGAAAACAAAAAGTTTTGAACAAATCACCAAGATCGGCATTGTGGAACGCAAGAACAAAGAAACATCTAATAATATAATATGCTACCAGTATAAAGGAGCAACGACAAATGGTGCTACCATTACAACTCATCTCTTTCTGGTTGAAAGCTCTGGTAGAGTGTCGTTTTCAACCTGTTGTCTGCGGATCTCCGGGGTCCGCAAAACTATCATATATTGTTTCTAAATCTATATTTGCGCCATCGTCAAATGTACACGTCTGTCGCCAAATTGTCAACGAATTTCTGATCATGTGTTTGTTTGCGAAATTTATATAATCTTCTGTACATTCACAATTTTCTTTTCATAGTTTTACTTTTAGGGGACCGTAAGATATGTTTTTGAAGGGTCTCTCGTGATAAAAATATTAGAAAGCACTGCGGCCTAGACGTTCACCATGTTCAGGGATAGAAAACAACACGAAAGCTTTCCGGACGAGCTAGACACTAAGTATGTGCTGGTTTGTTAGTTCCTTAGCTAACCGCATGTAGTAACCGTTTCGTACTATACTTCGTACAAGACAACGACGCATGCGCAAAAGAGACATAAGACAACTGTTTACTAAATCGTGCAAAGGAAATGCACACATAGACCTACTGTCACAAGGTCGACATACAAGACTGTTGGTGAGCTCCTCCAAATTCTAAGTATTCAAGACTAAGTCGCTCCCAGGTTTTGACATACATAGATCAGACCTTATTTACAAAACGCAAAATTTGTTCGTTTTTGGAATGAATCCATAATTAGTGTATGTTGACGGTTTTAGAAAGGCTTTCTTCAACAAACGCACGGGTACATACACGATTCCGCCAGTCTATATACCGTAAAATTATACGCAACACATTTTACAGTAGCGAAGAGCTTGATATCTCATAGATACTGTAAAATGAACAATCACATTTGATTCTTTTTCTGTTTTGATTCTACACGCGCCATCCTAAGTACAAATTCTATAAACTCGGCCTATTTACTAGTCCATCTCATATAAGCCACGTTGTTTCATTTGATGGAAGAGGGTTTATCTGGACGCCGGGTCACGTAAGTATCAAAGGCGATGTGCTGACCGAAGAAGCTGTGCGGTGGGAGGCTAATGCTTTTCTGTAAAGTCCAATTTTTTTCCCGAGGTGGTTCGTCAAGCGTCTCCACACAGCGGTCCTGATGATACTTTGTGCACCTTTGACGTCTTACACCTTTAGCAGCTTTGTCTTTTCTATGAAGTCCAAGAGCTTTTGCCAACGAATTGTTTTAATACGTGTGCTTGTTAAACCCACTGTGCCCGGTAATCAGTCTCGTGAGACTTCGCAATTTAGTTCGACTCATTTTGAGTATTTTGTGGTGGTTGTCATAGGTTAGGTTAGGTTAGGTTAGGTTATGTTAGGTTAGGTTAGGTTAGGTTAGGTTAGGTTAGGTTATGTTAGGTTTAGACTCATTTTGAGTATTTTGTGGTGGTTGTGTTAGGAATAATCTCGTGTAATTCTTTCCCAATTCACAATAACTTGTGGAAAAATTATCGGCTTTTCCACGATTTTTGTGTTCCTTTGCAAGTTTGCTTTGGATTATTTCTTTTTCGGTCTCGTGTGGAATCCCTAAATTGAGTTTTGGTCCCAGTTGTTCCCTTTTTGGCTAGGTGGTCGTCCTTAAGCTCCCCTTCCGAGTCTTCCCCTTGACATTTTTGTATACCAAGTTATTAATATTTTTATAATTCCAACAATTATTTGTGGTACAACAGATTATTGTTAGTAATTATATATTTTTTCATAAACAAAAAAATGATTAATTAAATATTTACGTTTTTTTACAAATTGTTAAAATGTACGCGCGCAAAAAGTATAATATTGTTCCTCAAAAAAAATGTTTAATAATTTATTTATTCATTTATTGGTTATAATTGCAAAGTTTATATGTGTAGTTACAATAGATTATATTCAAAAGTGAATAGCAAAATTATAAAATTTAAAGTGCATAAATAAAATAAATGTTTATATGTATCTTACGCACCAATGGGATTATCTCTAAAATATGTTTCTTATTTTTTTGTGATAAATTTCAAAACAATTTGCATGTAATGAACATTGTATGTTTCACACTTGTAAATTGTGCTTTTTACTTACTTTACATCTTTTCCATTTTAATGTTATAACCAATGACAATTACAAAATTTTGGCCACCACCTTTTCTTGCTCAAAACTATACTTATAGTTTGCAATGAGATTATCAAGGATATCCACCAAACCCATATTCCTGTTGTTTTGTCAAATAACTTCTGGCTGATTTATATAATTTTTAATATTTTTTATCATACAAAAAGTATGAACTGTTATGTTTATTGGCTAGACATGAACATAAAAGTGTTGGTTGCTACATTGTCGTTCGAACTAATAAATAATCTTTTGGATATAAATTGAGTCCTTTTTACTTACTTAATATTTTTTCCAATGACCAATGACAATTACAAAATATTGGCCACCACATTTTTTTGCTCAAAACTATACCTATAGTTTACTATAGCATTATCAAGGAAATTTGGTGGATCTCCTTGATAATGTAAACTATAGGTACCCACATTCCTGTTGTTTTGTCAAATAACTTCTGGCTGATTTATATAATTTTTGTTTTATTTTTAATCATACAAAAAGTATGAACTGTTATGCTTACTGGCTAAACATGAACATAAAAGTGTTGGTTGCTACATTGTCGTTCGGACTAATAAATAATGTTTTGGATATAAATTGTGTGCTTTTTACTTATTTGGTATTTTCTCCAATGACTAATGACAATTACAAAATTTTGGCCGCCACCTTTTCTTGCTCAAAACTATACCTATAGTTTGCAATGCCATTATCGAGGAGATTTTGTGGATCACATTGATAATGGCATTGTAAACTTTAGGTACCCTGTTGTATTGTCAAAT
>JARJEC010082089.1:0-16084 GCA_030264575.1 Tachinus sp. AB-2021 | reverse complement strand
TATGACAGCAAAATTCTATAATATGTGTGGTTTTCGTTTCTGTAGAAATTGATGTAAGCTATAAGTAAAATTGAGGTTCATTTAAACAATTTAAAATCTAAAAAATATTGAATTTTTGACAATTGTACTTCTTAAAAGTGCAAACAATTCAAACTAATGTACTCTCGCGCAGGGGATGCACAAAAAATAAGCTGGGTACTGCACACGCTTCCCTCTTTCTTGTGCATGGTCTGCGCAAAAGTCAACAGAATGTATGTACAGAAAACCTAACCTAGACATTAAAGAGTTTATGCGCAACGAAAGAAAACATAACACATGTCGTTCATAAATCTAGAGAGGCGCATAGGCGACCTTTCAATGAGCAATACAATCTAACACTCATGACATTGAGTAGTGCTTTTAAGTAGTAGTTTTCTGCTATTTCAACATAAAATCTGGACGAAAAGGTTCAAGCCTTCCTATTTCTAATGTTTCAAATCATGGCTGTTCTAGCAGTTTCTTTCAGCCAAAATATTTTCAGTAGCAAAATAGTCATCAATAAAAAGTTTAATAAAAGACAATAATGATTTGACGCGTCTTCAATATGTTTTCTCATTGTTTGATTTAATACGACGTATCTTCATTAGTTGTTTTCCATAAATATATGTCGATTTATATAGCTCAAATAACGATCACCATTTTATTGTTTATTGTAAGAAAAAGCTTTAAATTTTTTACAAAATAAAACCATATCAAACGTCGGTTAAGAACAAAGGTAAAACATATAGAAACAAAACTTTGGCAGAATAAAATTTATTCAAGATAGAATTCGGAAAAATCGATTAAGGAGTACTATAACCCATCAATTTAAAGCAAAATTTCGAGCAAATATTATAGAAAAGCCTTGTCTTAAGGGTCTAAGACACGAACAAGTAAATCTAGTACTCGAGAGTACTTGCAAATAAATTGCGTGGTGTTTACACCATCCGAGAAAATTCTCATAACATGCTATTGGCTGCATTTAATGAACAAGAAGATTTTCACAAAACAGGATCTATATTTTACATATAATAAGTTTCAAAGTAAAAAATTATAAAAATTTACAAAACAGAAATTCAGATTATTCATTCCTGGGTATAACTGAAAAAGCACTAAATATGGTTTCCTTAGAAGCCTTTTGTGGTTAATTAAATTTTACAAGAATAAATTTTCTTTCTAGAAGTAAAAATAATTTATAAATACCCAATTTTATTATAAATTATTTGTAATTTACGTCCAAACACTGTACTGATATTTCTACAAATATAATTTTATTCAAACCGTTACTAATTAGCACAAACTCGATTTAACAGAGCTAATTTGTTAATTCTGACGTTAAGTCTAAAGGTTCGATTCGTTATAAAAATTCTGTTAATTCAGACGTTAAGTCTAAATGTTCGATTCGTTATAAAAATTCTGTTAGTTCAGACGTTAAGTGTAAATGTTCGATTCGTTATAAAAATTCTTTTCATCTTTTATAATTAATGGAAATTACAGCCAGTTAAAGTTAAATACTTCAATAACTAGTAAATACCTGAGAAAATGTAATTATTAAACTTCAAGATATTATTATTCCATAATTATTTCCTTATTAGTATAATTTATTTACACACATTGCAAAGCTAATCCGAATGCTAAAAATGGAAACTAATTAATAGTCGCTACAAAGCATCATATTTCCTTGGAACTAATTTTATGATTTTTTTATTTATAGATCTAATTTGTGCAGCGCTACAGTCAATTTTACAAAAATGCACCTTAGAAATAATTTCGATTAACATAACAGAAATCGTAATGAATTCATCTCGACGTCAATTGCACAGTGGCTATTATGCAACGTGCAAGTGAATGAACTAGTTCTGCGTGCAGCCGAACAATGGCTAAAAATAGCGGTTGCACTGCCGTCGTCCTTTTAATTGCGACAAGTGTAAGTTTTTCTATTACAATCTCGATCTCGCAGTGGTTGCCGGGTCGATATGAAGTCTTGATTTCCCGGGGTTCTCAACCTCTGGCACGTAACCGTTTTCATTATACACACGCTTTAATATCTTCACGGGATTTAATCCGTACACGCTTGCTTTGCCTTCACGGGGGGTTGTTATTAAAATTGTAATGTTCTCCTGCACCCTCGTAACGACTATATGCAAGAGGCGCGTCATTCGAAACCTGTTGGGAATTCAACCCCCGATTCAAGATAAAATATCTTTATTACATAACCAACAGAAAAATAAATGAAAGCGCATAATTCGATTTGATAAAAATTGCCGGCTGTATCAGTTTTGAAATGATAATCAAATATTTGTGTTGCGGATCCAATTATAATCCTGGACGAACATCTCAATGCAAACATGAAGGTTACACAATAGTTCTACTCTCATATATATGTGCTTTAACAGCAACAGTTACCCTCAAGTTTATCTTTCTAATATGTACAAATATTTTCATGGAAATGCGGCAGCCTTCCGGGTGAGTTCTTTTAATATTTTAAGCAAAGATTTCCACCTGTCTTCAAATCTTTGTAAAAACTTCCGAAAAACCTTCAATACATATTTCTAATTTTATAGCTGCTTCGTAAATCTATTAAAAGTTATTCTTACTTTTATCCATTATGTTGTTTAGTTAATAATTTTAAAACTTTAAAAGTGGCTAGCTCAGCCAAGTTCCAAATATGTTAGCTTCTTCAAAAATTAAACAAATCAAAATAATAAAAATATTTTAAAACCTGAACAGTAATTCAGACTTGCTTTGAATTGCTAAATTTTTGATATTAACAAATCAAAATCGCAAACATTTGAAAATGGATATTTTGTATACGTAAACATTTCTTCTGGGCATTTTTTGACGTTTCAACTTTTTTATTCAATATCACCTTTATTGATATTTATTTATCGATATTTTAGTTAAAAAATCGACATTTTAGTTAAAAAATATTTATATTATTTGCACTTTAAAAACGGTTTATATAATTAACGACATTTTAGTACATGTTACTTAAATTTTTTGCGTTTCTCCACAATTTCACTTTATTTTGTACTAACTGAACACAATTTTTCGCAACATATTAAAAAAATAAAGAATAAATTGTTTCTTGATATTTTGCAAAAGTTCTTCACATTTTTCGACTTTTTGCTATATTTTTCAGCACTAGCCAACATTTTCTACGCAAAAATTAGATAAAACATCCTTTAATAAAAACATAACACTCTTTTCATATTAATTTAAGAATTTCTACGCGTTTTAGAACATTTTTTAACATTACTGCTTTTCTGAAAATATTGTTGCATATCTTGTTGTTTTTGGAATATTTTACAATATTTCAAGATTTGTTTAATCCCCTCTATTTCTCACAAACGTTTCCAATATTTTATCATGTTTGGTCGAATTTCACAAACATTTCGTAAAATTGCACATAATTTGGCAAATTTTGAAAACATAACTCTCATTTCATAGTAATTTAAAGTATTTCTAAGCATTTAAAATAAAATTTCAACATTAATCGACATTTTAGTACGTTTCTCAAAAATTTTGCAACATTTCTTGTTTTTTTAACATTTAACAATATTTCTAGATTTGTTAAATTTCGTAATTTTTTTCGACGTTGTTTAGCTTTAAATTTTTTTTCATAATGATCAACGTGTTCATGATCAGGTCGCACAATAAGGAAACAAAATAATATGTTTACATATAAACATACAACAAAAAAGAAAATTCAATTTCTACGCAGGGCTCTGAATGCAGCGCAAAAACCTAATTGCTTTCTTTCTATATCTCATCAGGCTGTTGCTGTAATATTATACAATTGCCAGTAAATTTTATTGAGCGTAAAAAAGTATATAAAAGACGCTGGCAAAAATATTTTTTTCGTTCTCCGAATTTCACAATCTAGCCGCATCGTTAATTAATTCCAAGTGCTCATTATATAACTTGTGCAGTGTTGCGATGAAAACTTTTTTCCCGTGTCAAGTAGGCCGTGGAATTTTCCTTTTTTATTAGCTTCCCAAATAGAGTATCGAGTTTCATATCGTTATGCGGTGGGGAGACATTGACCAAAGTCGACAGTGGAAAATTCACTTTATTAAAAAAATCATACAATAGCTACAAATTCTGGTCATTGCATGTCATCATCGCCTAATGTTTAGCAAACACGCAATTCTGCAATTTATATAATAAAAAAATAGTAATGCTGCTTTTTGCAAAACTGCAGTTTAGCCTTGAATTCAACAAGAATTTTATATCAATGATATCCCCCCATGTAGAATTTTCCACATTTCTGCGCTATTATATAGAAGCTCGGTTGATTGAATTAAGTGAGACGTAAAAAAAAACGAAAAGCATCTCTTCGTATGGAAAATGTAAGTGAGGTCTTTGTAGCGAGACAAGCTGGATATATCCACCGTTCATAAAACGAGATCCTAATTTGGTCGGATAAAAGAAAATAATTGAGAACGGCCCCAATCGATAAAAAATAATATAGGGGAAAGGAAATATTATGTCTCAATATAAAATGATACCGTTTCTAAGAGGAAAGTCAATTATATTTTTGGCGGGCGTGTAAGAAACTAAAAATATGATATATTTTCATCACTTCTGGGGGCACATAATAAATTGATTATACCAATGATCAACTTTTGAGAAAATATATATTATACTATAGATGTTAAAAAATATTTTCAATATATGAAATATGCCACAAATGTTTGAAATGTGTCAATAAAATGTTGCAAAATGTTTGCAATATCTCAAAAATATCATAAAAGTCTTTAATATGTGAAAAATGTCTCAAAATGTTTTCAATATATCAAAAATATCACAAAATGTTTTCAATGTGTTTAAAAATGCTGCAAAACGTTTTCAATGTGTTTTTCTATGTCCTACAAGTTTTATATGAAAAGAAATGTTGTGCCGCAAAAACTACTCATAGTTATCAAGATCCGGCCAGACCCAAATCTTTCAAATATTAGATTCACTGGTTCCGTCGGTACTATTAAAAAATATTATATATTAAAAAAATAATAACATCTTTATAAGAAGATGAAAGATTAAATTTTTTTCCAGAATAACATTATCTACTATAAAATTATAAAATACAAGAATTTACAAAAAAATTACACATATAAAACTGTTAAAAATTTGTTTAAAACTTTAAAAAAAACAAAAAAAAACACTAATCACAATAAGACTTAAAAATTATTTTTCAAAAATAATTTATGTAGAACTCAAAAACCAGAAGAGGAGAAAGTGTTGCAACGACCTCTTTACATTTAACTGTTAATAACTTTGCAACGGCTAACAAATATGTCACGCAACTCACAGAATGATAAAACAAACAAGTATCTTTAAGTTCTATTTAATATGCAGCGTAACTTCATTAATGTTCCCTTTTCATATAACTGTGTAAATACGAGTAAGCATAATTAATCTGTTAAAATATGCATGGTTGCTTAGCTTCATACAGTTTTTTTTGTGTGTGTGTGGTCATAATTGAATCACGGTTTGTCCAGCCCAGCGTCTGGCTTTATTCATTTGCGGATCGTGCTTAAAATCCGGCACATAACTGATATCTGTGTCCCTTATGATGCCCTCTTATCAGGAGCATTGGCCACGCGATAAACATCGAGTACGTGCGCCGAATGCGGATCCCAAACAGCACATGTAACAAAGTGTTTTGTAAAAGCTTTCGGCACGTGTGCGTGCGACTCTTTGCTAACGGCGTTACACGGAACGATTACACAAATCAAACAAAGGATTTTCGGTGCGTGAGCCGTTTTAAAACTGGCTGCAGATTGTAATTAAATTGGATCGAACGATTTAAATAAATTATGTATTCAGAATTAACTGTAACATCAGAACATTTACATACAAAAGATGTGGAAAGAGATTTCTTTTTTTTTCATTTAAAAATCCTCAGGGTGTGTCACTTTTATTGTTATTATTTCCCCCCACCTATAAAAACGTTCATGCCATCTTGCCGATAGAGTTGGCTTGCATCTTTTTACATACTGTACTAACTTAGAGAGACCGTAAATTTTCGCCGAACACTTTTCTCGCAGACCTAATATAATAATTTCATATTCCCAGAGAGGAAAGATTTAAAGTTTATTAGATTTATGTTATATCTTGGGATTTATGCTGGTCTGGGAAAAATTTCCATTTTTCCTAAGGCATCACTTTTACGAATCAATATTTACCAAGAATACGAAGTTGTTTTATTATATTTAATAAGGTTGTGTTGTTTTTAATTAACATTTTCTTATTCGAAATTTTAGAGCACAAATACGTGTAAATCTCATAAATAAAATTAGTTTTTGTAATAACTGATAAAAACGTAATTGATAGATAATGTAAAAAATGTTTTACATTTCTAAAATGATATTGTGCTAAATCTCATTAGGGAGTAAAATTGATTACCAAAACGATTTATTCAATATTTTGTTTGCAAGTCTTTTTTATGTATTCTGCAGAGCTATCAGACTCCTAATAACTGCTCACTTTTTAATTTAAAAATTTTGATTTTAAATAATTTTAATTTGATGATTTTAGTCTTTTGATATAAGTAAATCAAATAAAAATTATATAAATCAAATGAGTAACACTTTTACACAATCGATTTTTGTTATTATTGGTGATTTAAGAAAATTAAACAAAAATTAAAAATGACTTAATCATTTTTATTTTACAATTGATTTCTGACAGCTCCGGTATACAATGATCATGTTACAAAAAAGTTTTACAAGACAGAATTGTGAAAACCTTGTAGAGCAGAGTAACTTGCAATTAATTTAATTAATTTTCAAATATGTTAAAAGTTCATATTATATTAAGTTGTTGATACAAAAATTATAACCAATTTTGTAGTACCCGAGACGATATATCAGCAATAGCGCATCTAATGTTGGCTTCTGTCAATCATTGCTAGTTTATTGGTGTAATTACAGTACAGCCAGCTTAGCGTGGCCTATCGAAGATGTTTTTGCGCAACGATAGAAAAAGCCGTTAACACGAGAGAGATCTAGAGTATGCTCAGAGACAAAACCAGCGCTAATTTTGTCTCTTAGCCCAGTCTGGAGCTCACTAGTGTAATGCGTCCTTTCTAACGTTGCGCGAAAACATTTTCCTCAGGCCACGCTAAGTTAGTTGTGTTATAGCAACTTAATAAACCCCACAAAAATATCCAAAGCGTGAAAAATCGACAAAAAAGGTTAGATGATTTCGTCAATAGTGAGGTATCAGAAGATGCAGGATAGAATAAAATAGAAAAAGTACAGTAGACACTTGTATCAAGGGTGTAAAAGCTAAGCAAGGAGACGTTAGTTAGTTTAGGCTTTTTGCAAAACAACCTATTAAGATTATTACTGACTAAAATGATGTAATCTTTTGTATTCCTTTAAAAAAATGTATCAAGCCACAGGCTAAAACATATATTTAATTAAATATATTAAAAATTGGCAAGTTGTCATGCCATTTATTGGGATAATATGTCCTGACATGTCGATCCTTGAAAAATAATTACAATTCCCGTTCTAGCCAACAAAAATAGTTAGCACGTGAACAGCACGCAGTAAAAACGTGCACAAAGAGGCATCTCAACATGCAAGCCTGACCAATTTTTTTACAAATGTCCCACAATATTCTGTGATTGCCGAAGCGACAGATTTTGCAATATCTGCGTGCGCTTTAATTCAATAAAATTTTTGCTAATGGCACAGAGAATACAAAAGGTTGGCCCCTATGTCGACTTGTAATTACTACAATAAAATTAAAAATAATTCAACTTTTATAAATATTTATAAAATGTTGTTGAGTTGTGTAATATAGTCTGTTGGGCGAGACAAAATTATGCGGTTTATAATTTTAACAACCAATAACAGCCGACCTGCGGGATTCACGCGATTTTACAGTTCCGTGCTTTGGCTGGAACTAGTAAATACCCAAAAGTTTGATGTAACGCCATTAACTAGTGCTTCGAAAAATAACAAGGGCATTCAATAAAATAATGGTTATTTAATCAACAAGCTTGTTAATTGCCATTAACACAAGTGTTGAGTACTAAATCAAAATTAATTCCGTGACAAAATTTCAAATATTAACTATAAATAGAGCAAACGTTAGAATAATCAGAAATCTATGTCGACGGCTTACTTGTAAAACCTTATTTTTTCTAAAATAATCAACAAAAAAGTCAATAAATAAACTTTTAACACTAATATCAAGTTAGTGATACTTCATAAAAATGTTATAAAGCAGAATTCATAAATATTACTTATAACCAACATCTTATAAAAATCATTAAAATACTTGAAACTAGTGATGCCATGCATTACCAAAAATAAATGCTGGAACCGGACTGGAACCTAATTCGAGACCGGATCCATAAAACATGTATAATTACTGGTGAGACAAGCCGGTATTATATACGCCGCGAAAAGTGTAGAAATTATTATTAAATTATTTTTCTTTCTTGTTCCATTCATTTTTTTTCAAAAATTTTTTTTTGTAAAAAGCAAAAGCATTTAAATTTATTTTTATAGAATTTTTTATCGAAAGAAGGATTGGAAAAAAGTAAAAGAAAAAAATAAATTGATTTTTTACTAAAATTTAACGTAAAAAGGTTTTGTTCTTAAATAAATTTTGAAACACTCCTAAAATTTAAAAAATATATTTGTTTAATTTCCAAATTTTTTTTTTAATATTTTTATTCTGAAAATTTAACTCACTTTCTTTGTACAACAACAACAACAAAACAAATTTTGAACAGATAAAATATTATATTTTTTCATGTTTAGAAAAGTTCTAATTTTATTACACCCAAAAGTTACAAAGCAAAGATATTTTGTAATTTTAAAATACTGGAGTTTTTGTAAAATGTATTATCTTTAACGTGCTTTATTAAAAATGAAATAAAACACCGAAGAAGAAATATCTAAAATACAAATATTAAAGTAGTAAAGTAGTAGAAACGGTGTAACTGATTATTAGAGAGTCCACTTAATACTTTGCATGTATTTTTCAGTAAAATTTGTCTTGTTATGGGAGTTGTTTATTTATAGAAGTTGTTCATTACTAGATTTTACATAAGTTATTTTTTTAAATATTCAAATTCTAATATTTTTTAATTTTTTAATTTTTATTATTTGATTGATCACTCACTTTTTAATTTACATTTTATTAATTAATATGTTGATTAAACATTTTTATTTATATAGAAAAAAATGGATCCGGCGGAATGCGACCGAATAGATATTGAGATCCGGCCGGATTCGAATCTTTCTAATATTGGCCGGATCCGTCGGATACCGGATCCGAATCAGGTCCCGGCGGTTGAATCAGCTTGGCCACATTATGAATAATACAATCAATTACAAATATTGATTGTAAGAAAAAAATCAAATTAAAAGACTGATCGGAAGAAAGAAAATTCTTTTCTTCCCAATATAAAAGAATGCAAGAGTAATAGCAGAGCGATTTTTATAAAAAAAATTGAATGCCACTCTCTCAACAACTAAAGGGGTTGTTTAGAGTTCGTCGATGACTGAGTAAGGGAAGCAAACAACAATGTAAAATTATTCTAAAAGTATAATTACTAAAATAAAAAATAAAGGACGGTTTACAAAATTATATAAAGTTTTCAAAAAACCAAAGTGTTCAAGCATTTTTTATATTCACTTTTTAATGCTCGTCTGACACTATGCAATTTATTATATCAAATGTTGTGCAGTTTATTGAAATACGGCATTTCATTGAAATCTAAAATAGTCGATAATTAATTATAATATATTCATTTTGGGGTGTTTTAATAAAAATTCTATTTGTTATTTTTTCATATTTATTTATAATAAGAAATAAATATGAAAAAATAACAAATAGAATTGTTATTAGAAAACCCCACAGTGAATATTAATACATTCTATAAATGTAAATTTTATCTGTTACAGTCGGGGTGGTCTAGATCTATTATGTCAAATCTAAATATAATACGTGATTTATTTTACTACCTTTTTAATTGCATCCCCAAGAAAGAATAGGTAGTAAAATAATCACAAACTTGCGGTATTTTAACAACTTGAGATCGTAATTATAGGTGGGTAATATTTTAACAAGGCATTGTTATATTTTTCATAGCAAAGCTCCATTCGCGGAAGTAAATTACTGGTTGCACCTAATACCAATTTGACAGTTCAATGAGTTCAACTAATCAATTTGTATTGTAATCATGAAACAGATAATTAAGATTATTACCTTTGCGAGCCTCATGCCTGTCAGCCAGCAGGATCTAGTCCGCTCCGAATCACAGGCCAAACAAAGCAGGCCCGGGTTATCCAAATCCTCAGAGTCCAGACCGGCAGGACGAAGACATAAACCCCACTCAGTCGGTGCGCGAAATTGGTTCTTCGCGTTCAGTGTTGCATATACTTGGTACTGTGTTAATGTAGCTAAAACTCTAACACCGCCGTATTCTTCCTTATTAGAGATCTGCAACAAAATAAAAAATACTTAAAATATTTTTAATTACTGGTTAAGATTGCATAATTTAGATTATAATAAAAATCTAATAAATCGATTATTGAATCACGTATTCAAAACGACCGATGAGGTCAAAAGTGCAAAGAACTACGCGACCTACATCACATGTCGTAATTTCAGCGATCATATTTAATGTTGCGGGCGAAAAATCTCGTCCGGTGGGGGCGGACAAGGGAGGGATAGGAATAAAAATGGCGCTGTTCCGGAATTGCCCTTATCTTTCATTTACGGAACGAGTTTTACGGAATTATATCGGGGCTTTTTCTGACTGCACTTTGCTATAAAGAGAAGCGATTTAGTGGGCAGACCGTTTCGAACACTTAAAAATCGAAAGATGGAAGAAACAAAAAGAGTCAAATATAGATTGTTAGTTAATATTACATTAAAAGAACGAGTTGATACAAGACACATATTATAAGGCGCCCGCGACTTGCGCTGTCAATGTGATTACTCAAAATAAATTCAATGAATGTAGGTTATGTTTTAAATTTTAAATTTAGCTCGGGTGGAAAATGTAAACCTAGTGATCGCGTTTTGTAATTGCATAATGCTGCTATACTTACCAGAAGCTCTTGCTAATCAGCAATTGCTGAATATAAAAGCTATTTATAGACAAACATAAACAGCAGCCTTATTGTTTCGGTTCGAGATTAATAATACATATAGAAATAAATATTGCTTAAATCGGGTGGGGGAGAAATTAATAAATTTACCCTAAATTCAAGCCGGGCATTTCAACCAAATAATGCAACTATTTATATGCAATCCGTATCAGCTGTACTAAAAGCAAACGCAATAATCAGTAACCGCTCGATGTTTAAGCAGCTGCCCTTTTCGTAAAAAAAATATAACACATTTTGCATGCAATTGACGAAATAGAAAGAAAAGAGGACTTGCGAAACACGGCCATGTAAAGTTCACTGACACCGGTGTTGCACTCGGTGCGGATTTCATTAAACCTATTTCATACCTAATGTTATACGATTTAGAAAGTTCCGTAATTATAGAGCCCAAGTTTTAACACACATCTCCCATTGTAATGGCAAATTATTTCAAGCGGTCGCGGACATTACGCAATGAATCATGTACGAAATAAATAATATTTGACAACAAAGAAAATTGTGCATGATTAAAAATTGACGTGGAAATCGATTCAACCTTTATGCCAACATCCCACCCCAATATATGTTTTTTTTTCAGTTAAAACTCGTCGCGCGGTGGTGTTTTTCGCTGACAAAGAATTGACAGTGACATACGCAGACACACAAAGAGCGGCCCCTCGAACCGTGAACCAAAACGGTATATTTATTATGGGCACAAAAGAAGAACCTCCATTAATGTCAAGTATTTACATAGTGTGTGCATGCTCGAAAAAAGGAGCCTGACTGAAACTTAATATTTATAGGCATTTTTGTAAATATAAAAATTGTGATGTAGGGAAGATGGCATCAAATATGTGCAATATGGAGAGGGGAATTGAAAAATATTTTTTCCCAATATGATACGACCAAATTCAAATTGTTATGTCGAGAACAGAAGTAAATATATTGATTGATTGATGACACAAACGATTTCCATTTCTGACAAAATAATTAGAAAATAAAGCTGTCCTAAATAAAGCGTTATTATAAGTCATCCAAAAGTAAAATTGATAAATATTATGAATGATTTTTTTACGCAATATTACATTATTTTAAAAAAATATAGTATGACAAGCTTTGCAGTAAATCATACTTTAAGCTGAAGCTAAGTTGATTATAAATAATCAAACCTTCCAACCTTCTTAACCATCATGTTTTTTATTTCTTTTGATTGAAAAAGAAATTAAGAAAACAATAATGCAGCATTCACGCCAATAATCCAATAATGTAGGCATATTAGTTACTACTTGCTACTTGCTATTATGACAAGGAAAGATCTAGCTAGCTAGCTAGCACTCATCAGCCAACTACATTGCAATGAAAATATAAAAAAATATTTAAATTAACAGCAAAAGGGCTAACCAGAAAAGACAATTAATTGTTCCAGTTCTGCAAATCTCATCCATGCGACTTATATAAAGTTGGTATCGCGGTTAGTATTTAAATAAATGAATATAAATTCTTTCGGCAAAATATCAATAAGATTAGATAATCATTATTAATTTTTATCACTTTACATTTGGATAAATATTTGATCTGAGATAAAACAATTCTTTTATCAATTTTACTTTTATTAAAATCCATTGAAATATTAAAGAAATAATTAAAGTAAATAATTTTAATTAAATAATAATTGTTTACCAAGTTAATTTTAAATAGATAAATTTATGTTAATAATAATATATAAAAGTTCCATGTTATATATTATGTGCAAACGTTAACATCTAAATATAAAATATGAACAAAAAAAAACAACGGCAAAGAACTAGCTGAAACTAATCGTAAAATACATAAAAAGCATGTTTTTATATCATTATTAACCTAAATTCACCTAATTTTGATTAAAAAAAAATAATGGATGATTGCGTTATTGTAATAATTATCGAAGTTTCTTATTGTAAAACTGGATGTCAACTTTAAATTGAACATTTCCCAAACCCGTTAAATATTTTATCTAAAAATATATTCATGCATTTTTTCATGAATAAAATTACCATATTAATTAATGAATCCTGAACATTAAAAACTTGTCATATTCCGCGTTATTATAATCAATGCCATGATGTGATTATTTCCTGATATTACTCAGATTGCTAGGCTATTCGCTCATTATAGCGCAGATAAACTAACTTATAATTATCATTAATTTTATGTATGCACGCGTGGAAAAATATAAATATTCAATGATATAGATTACAAGTTTTATAATCAATTATCATTTAGAAACCATAAAAGAAGTTATCAGGGGCATTAAACATTAGCAAACGATTTCACACGTAATGCGCACCCACCATCATTAATAACGATAAAAAAGTATGTTAGCCACCAACTTTGAAGAATACATAATTCATGAAAACACCATTAAAATTTATGACAAGATCGAATGCATTTTTCGTTATTTTATTATTATTGTTTCGGTCGTAAAACCGAGTTTCCGCTTTTGCTTTATCTTTTAATATATAAATTTAGGTGTTTATTCATTTTCTTAATTGTTTTAGGGCCTATAAAAGGACGATTTCCTGAATGCATTAATACTGGCAATTTCTTAGGAGGCTATTATTAAGTACTCGAGTTGCAAATCTTAAGTTGAATTGTCATAGAATTCGACGTTCGCAAGGGATTTTAAGTGTTTTTTCATGTTTTTAAACCGGTTGCAACATGTTTAAACAAGCTTATGAATTGTAAATACTTGTTACTAGTATAATATTTAAAACTATAAATTTTGTTAAAATAATTTAGTTGGGTTTCATGTCACAAATAAAATTTATCGCAAAATTCCAAAATAAATCCTTGGACTAAAATTAATGGCTATTAGCAAGTTTATATCATCTTTAGAATTACTCAACAAAATCAAAATATTAAGCAAATTTTATCAATTTTTCAAACCTCGTAAAAAATATCATTCAACAAATTTCTCGCTAAGTAATAAATAATGGAAATTGAAATTTGTGGCTCTTATGCTCATCGAAATCAAATTAGTTTTAAAATAATGTATAACTACTAAAAAATCAATACTTTGAGCAAATACTGGAATTTTATTGAATATCAATATTAGTAAATAAAGTTTGTTTGGTTAATTACAATGTATGGTTCTTATTAAGTCATCTTTAAAGTGATGTATAATAAATGAAAATTTTGAATATATTAAAATAAATTATATAATTTACTAATTATATTTTTTTAATATCGTAAAACTTAACTTTAATAACATTTATAGTCATAAGTCCTAAATTAAGATCACTTCATTTTGACCAATTTACCACTTTTAAGTACCAGCCAGTTCATTTTGATGAATTTAAAAGTTAATTTTGATTATTTAAAAAAAATTTAAATAAGGCCAGCATATTTAAAAAAAATTAAATGTAAAAACACATAAAACAAAACTTCATTCTTTTTGATCAATTTAACAGGTTCAAGCACCAACCAGTTCATTTTGATCAATAAAATTATTGCTCATCTCGCAATTTTCGAACATTTTTCAAATACATTTAAACATTTTTTTAAAGTTTTTTCTACATTTCTCGACCTTACATGCATTTCATTATACTTCTTGACATATCGCAACATTTAACGATATTTGGCAATTGTTTTTAACATTTCTCAATTGCATTAAAACATTTCATGAACATTTCAAAAATTTCACAAAATTGATGATTTATTAATTAATTCATTCTAAAACGTTTTGTAATATTTTATAAGAATATTCACATTCTAAATACATTAAATATCAATATCAGCGATAAATGTAGCAAAATGTCGTGATGGAATATATGATGTTTGGAAAATGTTCAATTGTATTCTTTCTATACAATAATTAAAAAAAATGAATAAGCCTCACCTAAACTATCTTTTTTTGAAAGAAAAAAGAGATTATTTTAAATTTAACATTACCTATAGTCATTTTTTCCGGAGACTTCGTATAGGTTAAGTATAAAGCTGTTGCAAGTACCCATAAAACGTACTGAAGTCTTAACTAGCAGTACCTGTTCAAAGTAGAAATAAGTCTAAGTACCAGAACCAAGAAGATATAAGTACTGAGGTATTTAGTTTAAGTAGTTCTTGAAAACTAAAAATTTAAGTACAAAGTATTAAGTATAAACTTTGTACTTAAAAATCGAGTTTATTAAGTACAAGTATTTAAAAATCAAGATTACGTACAAGCACTTAAAAATCGAATTTAAGTACTTAAAACATGTATCCAGTGAGCATGTGGTTTAAGTACTGATATATTATTGTTAATATTAAGTGCTAGTACTTAAATAGCATTTTTAAGTATACCTACTTAAAAAAAATGTTTATTTTAAATTCAATAGAAAGTGCTTTTTTATATTGAATTAAAACAAATGTTGTATGTATAATATTTAATACTGTCGATCGAAAAATTGGGAATGCTTTTAACTGTAATTAAACTGAAACAATGCAATTTAGTAAAGTATTTAAATACTTAATTTATATACCTTGTGTATTCAGTACAGCAGTTTTAATAATACTTCAGTATATTTTGATAATTAAGTAATTTGTAAATACTTAACTATTTTTAAAATATTTAAATACTAAAGTATTTTTTAAATATTTAAGTACTTTATATTATTAAACTAATTAAGTACTTTTTCAAAAATTATATGTAACAAAGTACTTAAAATACTTAAATATTTTAGCACAAGTATTCAATTAGAACTAATAGTTAAAGGTTCAAGTACCAGTACTCTTTTTGAAGTACTTAAGTAAAGTACTTATGTATTTTCGGTAATAAGTACCGCAGCTCTCGTTATAATTATATTATTTTGATAATATATATTCAATAATATAAATTTCATTTCATATTTGTTGGTTGTTGGAATATTAAGTAGTTTTTTTATCTCCAAGGTGTTTTAGAATTTTAAAAGCATGTCGTTAAGGAAAGC
>JARJEC010082079.1:0-16982 GCA_030264575.1 Tachinus sp. AB-2021 | reverse complement strand
TGGGGTGTACATATGGTCAATCTGGTCGTTTAGAAGTTTTGAATCGATTTTCTTTTTAAATTTAAACATTTCTAAAGATTTCAAAAGGTCTAATTTCTTGCTTTTCTTCGCGTTGTGTAAAATAACTAAATCTTTTAAATTTGGAAATGTGTGATTTCCTTCAAGTATATGATTTGAAAAGGTTGAATTTGATTTTCCGAGTTTGTATGACCGTCCTTGCTCACTAAACCGTTGTTTAAAATTTCGACCAGTTTGACCTACGTACACACTATTATAATCCGTACATGTTAACTTATAGACTGCAGATCCTTCAAGTTTGTCGTTTCTATCTTTAGCATTGTAGATCATTTTACTTAATTTAGAATTTGATTTAAAAGCTATTCTTAATTTTTCTTTTTTGAGAAAATTTGCTATTTTTTCTAAGATTGGGTCGAAATATGTAATGCTAATAAATTTGGAATCTTTAACTGTCTCTGAGGGAAAAATGGATTGGAAAGCTTGTCTTGTTTTTTTCCTACTTATTATTCTGTCAATCTTTTCAGTGGTATTTTGCGAGAAATAATGGCTTCACGACGATATCGCGACGATTCCGCACGAAAATTTATTTTACCAGACCCGCGTTTGGATGATGATTGATTATATCATGTTGGATTCCTTATTTATGAATTTTATAATGCTTATAAAGGTATTTGCAAATATATTTTATCGATTTTACAGAATTGCAAAATTTAACATTGATGTGTGCTTTGAAAGTTTTTGATAATTCTATTATCAATTTCAACTTGAGGTCGTCTGTTTTTGATTTTCAATGTAAATAATTATCAACCACGTGCTGTTGATTGTCGGCAATATAGTGGATATTCATCGTTGTCGGTCATAGTGTCTGCCAATAATTCTTTCGGAAAACGTTTGTGCATTTATCGCGAATTCATATTCAGCTTTCTGCATGGACCATGGATCATATTTGCGGTAACAATGTCAAATAATTCTGTATCAATTTCTGAATCCGGTATTTTTGCTGATATAATTTGATATTTTTCCTCTATCCTTACTGGGTTGATTAGCCAAAGTAGAAAATGCGTATGACGTAATCCACGTTTCTGTCACTCTACAAAATACATACTGTGAAGAAATATGTTGCAATTGCACCTACATTTGCTTATACTTCAAATACATTGATGTCACTAATTTTAGTGTGTCAAAATAAGACAGTGTGTCTGCTAAACAAAACTAAATTTTATTTCACTTCAATGCACAATAGAAAGAAGCACAAAGTGGCGCAAGCACTTATTGATTATACATATCGATTGTACATTCGTACACAAAATATTCTATCGTCTTCCGAGCGTGTGTTGTGTGTAATTGATAAAAATAAAAAAATATGAGTCACAGGTTGGATTTCTATGAGACACTGAAAGTCGCAGTGTAGTATTGAAAAAAATGTTATAGAAAACAAATTTAAGTCTGTTTAATAAATAAGAGTTCATAAATTTAATTAAATGATCGCTAAAACCGACACATTCAAGTTTGAATAATATAATTTTAAAATTCATGCTCGTAAATGCCTTAGTATCATCAATTTGAGACTTTTTAGACAAAAAAACCGTGTTGATCAATGATGATTTGCAATAGCATCAATTCGTACAAGCAACTTTTAAATATATTAGAATTAAAATTCGTATATAGTTGGTAATGTGAAGTATGCTCGTTTTTATTAATTGGGGAAAATCGAGAAACAAAATTTGACACAACAATCTTTTAAAATAAATAATGAAAATTCCTGAAGTACAATTCTTACTTCAAAACGTGGTTAAGTTTCTTTAAACTTTTAATACAATATTGATATTTATATTTGAAATTTCTATATAGTAGTTGAGTGAGTTAAAATACTATGTATGCCCGAAGGTATGTTATAATTGCAATAGTAAAGTATTTAGTATCATACAGGCATTATGGAATAATATGTAAACACTAATTATAATTTAGGTAATTTAAAACTAATTATATTACAAAATATATATTAAATAACATAAATAACATAATAAAATTTAATATAAAAATTTACGTAGTAAATTAATATCGGTCCGTCGCAGCCAAACTATTGCAAACCAAATTTTACACGAAACGCGCGAAGACATTGGTATTTCGGATTTTATTTGGCTGTCATTGATATTTGATCGTGACAACATAGCCAGCCAGACGTTCTAATATCAAGGAAATGAAAATGAATAAACGTTACGGACGCAGCAATGATAGTTAATTAAAAATAATACTCATATTTTGTGGGCGCTGTTCAATAAAGACTTGGGTATAACTACTGTACATATATAAGAGATAATGTTCCATTCTCTGTACCTTAATTTTTTTTAAATAGTAAATAATAACATAAATAATGTTTTATGTTGTCTTTCGCACAAATGTTGTTTTTCGTAAAATTACCTTTATATTTATATCTGTCTGATTAATAAATACATTATTATTATTATTATTATTATTATTGTTATTATTATTATTATTGTAAACAATTTGATTTTTAGACTATTTCATTTTGGACAAATTAATATAAAAAACTTTATTATTACTTACGGTAGCGCTAAACACGTAAATTAATTATTATTTTCGTCTCTTCAATACAATGTGGAAATTACTAAGGTGCATTGATCCCTTATGAAGAGTGATACAATTGTATGTATTTAGTTAGTCTAGTATCTTTTATCGTTTAGAGTAAGGGCACATAACCACTCACTTTGGCTTCATTATTACTTGCAGTAACATTAAAAACGTATGCAAAGCGGAAATTACTATGGTGATTGGTGATCTCTTATGAAGATTGAAACAATTATGTGCTATTGATTGTTGCCGTTTGTAGCAACATGAAATTGGATAATTAATTTTAAAGTTTTCATTTATTTATTTTTTTAAATTATAGCCAGATTTGCGTTGTGATACTTGTTGTTTGTAAATTATATAATGATTGTTCTAGATACTTAGTTTAGTATCTTTTATCGTTTATAAGAACGCCACATAACCTGTCTGTTCATTACAATTACTCAATAACTAAAATTTTATAATAATTTTATTAACAAATTCTAAAAGTCATTTTCCGCCTAAGACAATCTCCCAAATTTATTCATTTGGTTTGGAGTGAAAATTTTAACCAAAAATATTTTTAAACAACAAATTTTTTTTTAATTTTTCAAGTAGCAATTTGATTTGTTCGCCATTAAAACTGTTGTCTAAAAAATTATTAATAGATATTTATAAGTTTATATATGAAAATTAAAAAAATATTTGAATCATATTTAACTGTTGTTTAAAATACCGTCGAAACATATTATTCATTGTGTTATATTGCGTTTGTTGATTATATTGTGCATATATAATTTTTATGTTTGGGGTTATGTCATGAAATAACGGTGTTAACATCAAACAAATACTTAAGCAAAATAAGTTAAAAATGGCATAAAAGCCGAAACTAGTTTGTAATAATAAATTAAAAAAACAACAAAACGCATATATGTATAATTAATAAATTATTTTATGAGATAACCCCAAACACATTATTCATTTTTAAACGGTAATTAAAGTAAAAAATATTTATTATTATTTATTTTTTTGTTGACCGAAAACGTTATACAATAAAAGATTAGGTTGAGAGATGATGACGAAAAACAGGAAATAACATAATAATTTCATTGTCTTTCTACAACCCGGTGAAGTAATAATTAAACCAGGAGCCCGCTGATAACTCACTGAAACCTGGAGCCCCGGGCCAAACCCGGAGAGGTGACAACCCTATATCTATATATTTATGAAAGTAGGAGTACAGACTGTTTTATTTATAAATGCTATCAAATTTACTCGATATTTTGTAATTCATTTTTGAATAATTTTGTTACAACGTTTTAATTAATCAAACAATTGACTTAGCTTACGGTTTTTATTATAATACAACATGCTATTATATTATTTCTAAATTCAATCAAAGAAGTTTGATGTTTTCTTTTTAAAGATCATGTTTATAAAATGAAGTGTTAAGACACAAGTATTGTAATTAACAGATTGTTTACTATTAAATTTATTTAATATTATAGTAATTTCTCACTACTTACTTTCTAATATATTTTGTTCAATGTTTTTTAATTACGAACATAAACTTGCATTTTACGATTGTTATTAAAATATTTGAAATGTTGACAGTATACACAAATTAATAATTTGAAATACTCAAAGCATAATAAAATATTTAAATTAAAAAAATTCATACTGGTCTACTTACATTTATAAAATAAAATATTTTGAAACGCTGCCGGTATACACAAATTAAAAAATAAAAATACGCAAGGCATAAAAAAACATTTGAGTACAGAAAATTTCACACTGGATATTTTGTTTGGATCTAATTAAAAGGTTTGAGTACCAGACAAATCATATTTATAAAATAAAATCTTTTAAAACTTTGCCGGTATATACAAATTAATAATTATAAAAACGCAACGCATAATAAAACATTTAAATAAAAAAAAATTATGCTATAGACTTCATTTGGATCCAATTAAATGGTTAAGTACCAGGCAACTAATATTTATAGAATAAAATATTTTGAAACGCTGCCGGTACAAATAAATTGAAAACTAGGAATAGGCACAATAAAAACATTTTGTAATATTTTGTAAGACAACTGTTACACTTTTAAATTTAAAAAAAATGAGTAACATTTTTTTGTAATAAACTCGCAAATAGGTGTAAAAACAAAAAATGTAGAACTGTTGCACACTTAATTGGTAAATGTAAGTATAAATTTGAAATACGAAAGCAGATAAATCTCATTCAATTGTCATTTTAAAGAAAAATCAATACTTAGACAAAATTAATAAATTTATTAAATCACCAAATCGCGATTATACCAGGTAGCACATTATCTAATATTTTGTTCAATGCTAAAGATAAAATCAATCCCTTAAGGAAATCAGGTGTTTATAAATTATCATGTTCCAAATGCAATAGGGTATATGTGGGCCAAACTGGAAGAAGCTTTGAAAAATGTTAAAAGGAACTCTATAGAGGCATTAGACTAAATCAATGTTATAGTTTATTTGCCAGACATTTTTAAAATTGTAATCATACATTTCCGGACATCTATAATCTTAAAATCTTATACTTGTTCAAAAGGCCTCAAACCAAATCATTTAGAATCCGCCAATTTATATTTAATTGTTTTGTACTCCTATGTAATTACCTGTCCATAATCTACTCACTTGAGATTAGATTGCGATAAATCGCCAATTCTGGCAACCCTGCCACCAACTCTTCGGGAACTTTTGTGGGATGAGCCAAATCGGTCCTTGCCTGTGAGCGTGAGTAGGTCCAGGAGTTCAAATTTTTATTGCGAGTAGGATCGGAACTTGTTTTGTTCTTGCGGGCACGAAACAACGTTATTATTAGCCTATAGTCGACATTTTGCGGTAAAAATAGCGGCAAACAAAACCTTCAATTTGATTCAAGATAGTTTTAATAATTTTTTTTTGAACGTTTATTGATTTTTATTCTGCACCAAACATACTTTTTACACCAAACACCGTGAAATCAACGTAACTTAATGACGTGAAAATAATGTCAGTTATTGGCGTAAAACACGTGCAAGTATCTTTTTAATAAACTTTCAAAAAAGTATTTATAATTAATCACCGTTAATTATAAACGTTTACATTTTAGAGTATTTATTTAGCTTTTGCATCATGATAAATATCTTGGCCGACATCTTTTCTTTTTAACTAATTCCACTTAAGACTGGCACTGAATATCCGAAGTTATCTCATCTTAACTTATTTTTATTAACTACTGCTAACAATAGCAATATTGCTATTATCACAATTTTTAAACACAACGCCAAGCCTACCAAAAATGAGTGAGGTTAATTTATATGGCACTGTAACCAAGCCGTATCGTGCCAATATAAAAGTTGCTTATTTTTCTTCGTAGAATTTAAATCTGCAATAAAAAAATGGGGTTTCTAATTTAAAATTTCAAAACTTACCCCCGGGGGTGAAGGTAGAAAATTGAGTTTACTATCATTGGATGGCTTTTTAAAAAATATTCATAAAACGTAATTAGGGTTTTTGCGATCTGGCGTGTATTTCTCGAGATATTTGACCCAGGCAGGACTTTCTGGACACCCTGTATATTGATATGATATTAATTTATTTTAATAGTATTTTTTATATTGACTTATAATATATTATATTATATTAATTATATCAATTTTGTCTTTTTTAACCTGTAACCGGTACGATAAGAAATACTGGGTCATGGCGGCACCCGCTGCAGTAGTCTAGGACAACATGCTTTAAACCAGGGTTTACCTTTTTTAAAATACTTTTTAGTACAATTGTTAAATTTTTCAGATAAGTATATTGATTGTACTAGTTTGTTGCACTAATTATTTTTATGCATATGTTCTTTTTGATATGCATAAATAAATAATTACGTCTAAGAAAAAGTATTCAATTGTAGTGTGCTTTACTATCTACAATTTGGTTACTGTGGCCCGAAAACTCTTTCTATTACTAAAATGTGGCACCAAACATCAAAAAGGTTGGACAACCCTGCTTTAAACTGTTGCACGAATACTGTGCAACTGTCTCACAGACCGAGTCAATAGAATTTTTTTTATATTATGTTATCAAATGCATTTATAACTGCAGGGCTTTTTGAACCTTTTGTTTAAATAATAACACAAAACAAGTAATTTAGAAAGTTTGTTAATATTAGCTGTAGCCTGCACACCGTTCATGAGAAAGAGGAAAAATGTGTATATTAGAAAAACTTTAATTTGTATGTTCATTTATTCTTTATTTTTTGTGTGTTTTGGAATATGTTTTCTATATTAATATATTCTTACTATTAGCAAACATTTAATTAAATTAATATCAATTATAACATGTAAGTAACTAATATATTTTAACGTTGCGTAGTGAATCGTTGCTGGTTTACAACTGATTCCACATTCCATCACCACCACTTGTTAGTGGACAAAGTAAATACCCTAATTCATTATACATATTTCTAACATTCGGCTATCCTGACACTCTATTTGTCCTCAATCCATCAGTTTCCCCTTTCTTGTTGTCATAAACCAAAGTGCATAAAGCAAAAAAAAAACAAAGACTTGCATCTTTTCTTCTGTCTTTTGGTCAGTCGTGGTTATAAAATCAGCATACGTCTCGTTTCCTAAATCATTGCGTGTGTTGTCGTTGTTAATGTTAAGGTTTTTGTTGCCCCTCCCAGAATCTATGGGGCAGTCCACTGTTACCAGCGGAGAGGGATTACCCGATCTCTCGGTACCCTCTTGGGATAATTCCTTACTAAAACCTTCTATTCCCGTTTTCTTTAGGCTAAAATGGTAGCCTTCCCATTTTCTAGCTGTTGGCAGCCGCGCCAGTAGCTAGAAAATGGGAGTAGCCCTTGGTTTATTGTGGTAGGACTCCACCGAAGAGAGAAAGAAAGATAGTCTAGTTACCAAGCCCTCGATACCTAATAGCGATGGTAACCGGAAAAGGGCATCAAGTTGACCCCAACTCCTCTCTAACTCTATAATTGCCATTTCCCATTTTCTCCACTATTGTAAAAGGTCCTTTGTATTTTTCTTTTAATTTCTTGCTTGTGCCACATTTGAAAGGTTAGTTATTAACACTCGGTCATTTACATTAAAATGTGGTGCAACCGCGCGTTTTTTTAATTGAAATATTGATTTTGTTTGGTTCGATTATCTTCTAATCGTTTGGATACTTCTGACCTCAATATTGTTACATTGATTATTTCTGGTTCTTGTAGCTGATTCACTTATCGATCACCTAACAATACTAACTTTACATTCAAGCAACCTCACTTGGTGTAGATTTTATTGATTTATTAATTGTTTAAAACTATTTAGATTTTATCCATGTTTTTATCCCAATCGTCTGTATTCATTTTAGATTGGTGAAAAATGAGTCTAGTATTGTTCTATTAAACCGTTTCATATGTCTATTGGCCCGTAGCATTGCAATTGAATTAATATAGTGCCTGAATGCAGATTTGTTACAAAACCTTTCAAACTTCCCGGATGTGAAAGCCTTTCCCGTATCAGAAATCAGTCCTTTTGGCAATCCAAAGATAGTAAAAATTTTATTCAGTTCTAATATCACCGACTTACTTTTTCTGTTTGAGAGTGCTCGGATGAATGTTTAATTACGACTAACACAAAGTCCTATCAACTGAAAAATGACTCACATCATTGTGATTAGCTTGAACAATTTGAAAACGTCCATTTTTAGGAACTACCCACTTCCTATCAGTATCTATTTGCCTAAACAATTTACCTGCCCGCAAATAATATTTATTAAAAATGTCTATATTGTTATCAATATTGCCTCTTTTTAAAATATTAATAATTTTAATTATTTCATCATTTTTAATTTGGTCGTTTTCTAAACCAATCACACTCAGTAATACGCATTATAGACTCAACTATTAACTGAGAGTCTATAGGTGGATTATGACTAAGAGAATCCACATGACCCATCTGCGTACCCGTTCAATACCCATCTAGCGATACGAGGATTAATGTCTTTTTGCCAATCGTACTACGTATTGCGTTACAAACAGTTTTTATAGTGAAATTTGTTTCCAAAAGGTATGGTAAAGGACAAAATCTATTAAAAGACTTCACAATAGCTAACAATTCTAACTCAAATAAATGGAATTTCTTTTCCAACTTTGTCATTTGTTTACCAATTCCATCACGACTTGCATCGGTATATAAAATTGCCTAACGATCTGGATAAAAAATAAACAAAATTGGTTACGTTGACAAGATTGTTTTTAACTCTCCAGCAACTATTGTACAACTTTTGTCCGATTTCCAGACAGCTTTAGATTTTTGTGCAAAATTCAAAATAAACTTTTGAAAATAGCTTCTTAATCCTAAAAATTCCTTAGTCTATGTACCATTTTGCCAAAGGAAATTTTTAAATTGCGTTTATTTTGTACTGATTTGAAATTTTTCCTTTCTCGCTTATTACATAACCCACATATGAAATAGTTTCTTTTAAAAATAAACACGTTTAAAGTTAAATCGCATTTTCGTAATATATCTAATATTTTGGATAACGTTTTAATATTTTAAGATTTGCAGATTTAGATTTAGTGGCTATTAAAATATCATCTAAATATATAATTATTGCATTAAATCTTGATTCATAAAAATATTGTTCATCGCCTTTTGAAAAATAGATAAAGCATTAGATAATACAAACAGCATTCTCAAAAATTTATAATGACTAACAGGGGTAATAAATGCAGTTTTATTGATTAAATCTGATAACCTGACGCAAAATCTAAACTTCTATCTTCTATCATAGGTATAGAATGCTTTGATGGTTATCTTGTTTAATGCTTTATAATCGACGCAAAGTTTTTTCTGATTTTTTTTTTCTACTAAAATTGTTGGACTAGCAAACTGAGAATAGCTTTCTCTAATTATTCTCGCTTTCAGTCATTCTGAAACCATATTTTTTACTACATGTCTCTCACTATGTGACAGACGATAAGGATTCTGCAAAATAGGGCTTGTTGTTAACTCAATATTCATAAAAGTCCCATTAAATGTTCCTAACGTTTTCAACTTTTACATCAATATTTTCATCACCTACTTTAATTACGGCTGCATAAGAAAATGTAAGCTTCTTGCCAATTCTAATATAAGATACAAAGTACAAGTCAACATAACATTACCTATTGTAATTTTAGCATCGGCCGCATCTGTAACTATTGTACTGTTTCCCAAAAAACCCGTCAACTCTACAATATGTTGCAATCTGTATGTTTTAATATTTAATTTCGAAACTAAACTAACATTGATAATTGAACAATCGCTACCAAAATCAATAAAAGCTGAAATATTGCAATGGTTAATAAATATGTATTCAAATTAAAATATCTTTATCTGCACTTTTAACAAATTTTACTTCGCTTTTTCTCAAATTAAATTTTTCATAGTTTTTCTATCTATAACATACTTATTCAATGCGTCCCGGTTTTTTACAATAATTGCAGATTTTATTTATATATTTGCAATTATTTTTCTTGTGTCTTATTTGGTTACAAATAATATAAATAAATGTTTATTTACCTGAAATGTCGACCACAATAAATCTTTCCACGTCCTCCATTCATAGTTTGCCTATCCAACCTCATTATGGAATCTTTGCACTATTTCTCGGCCGTACCAATCTGCTTATTCTTTCGTTTCTTTGTTCTTAATTTTGGAGTATGTAATCGACTCAACGAAGATGTCGACGTAGAAGTAGATGAGGATGAAAACGATGAAGATTTGTCCCGTCTTCTTTTTCCCATTTTATTTATTTTTTACAAATCACAGTCACACAAAATATACATTTTTTAAATATTATTTAGAACGTATAGCCGGTTCTTGATCTCACTTATGAGATATTAGCAAACATTTAATTTAATTAATATAAACTTTCCAACTGATCCTACATTACAACACCACCACTTGTTGGTAGATCATATCAATTAAAACATGTAAGTAACTACTATATTTTAACGTTGCGTAGTGAACCGTTGCTGGTTTCTAACTGATGCTACATTACAACACAAACAATTCTTTTTGTTCCTTTTTTTATAAAAGAAATATGCAATTTTAAATGAAATATTAACACTGTAAACTGACATTTAAAATAAATTAAAAAACTTAAAATCAATTAGAAATAAGGTAAAGAACATAGCAAAACTATTGTCACAAAAAATTGTTTGTATTTCACCATCCGGTTGACCACACCGACGCGATTACATTTAACGCGACTATTGAACGGTTAAATAAATAATGTAATTTTTTTATGTGTGAGTGTTACTAAACTGTGCTCAAGCTCAAGAGAATTTTACCAAAACAAAAGCAAGCTCGCGGAACATGTTCAGAAAGAGGGGAACGAACGCACAGAAGCACTCTATATGCGAAACTTTTTTGACCACGTTCATTAATTTAATATATGTATTGTGTTAAATATTTTATATTTATACGACAACGATAAATGTTGTTTAATTCTTTGGGCTATATAATATTAACCAAGTCAACTAACTATACTACTTAAAAGAATTATGGCTTATTTAATTTGTGAATATTTCAAAATAAAATACAATTCAATGTTTCTTTAATACTTGATACGTGTTTTAAAAATGAAAGCGTTTAAGTTGTCACTCTTTATTAAAATATAAAATTTGTAGATGTATTTTTTTGATAATTTTGTTTTGTCGTTGACTGCATTAAAAAAAATGAAATTACTTTCAATATTTATTTAAATGGAAGCAAACATTTTTTTAAAATTTTAAAAAAATATGAATCAGCAATACGTCTAACTGGTATATATTTTTTGTTTTAATTATTTATTGAATTTATTTTTTTAATTTGAACAGACAGCTGCTGAAAATGAAGAAGAACCGGCCGAAGTTCATCTAGATAATGAAGCGGAACCGATAGAGCTTTGGCAGACAGCTGCTGCTAATGAATCAGAAAGTAATAATATTCAAGAGACATCTACTGGCAATGAAGAAGGAGAAATTCTCGTCCAGCAGTTAGCTGCTACTAATGAAATGAAACCGACTGAGATTAAACACACAGCTTCCTCTAGTGCAACAAAACTAAGTGAGGTACAACAGACAACTGTTGTTAATAAAGCGCACCCAACTGATATTCAATCAACGCATATTACTAGTAAAGCGCAACAAACTGATGTTGAAGAAACAGTTACAGATAATGAAGCGGAAGTGATGGGGGAAGCTAGTGCGGTGCAAGTAGAATGCATTTCTTCTGAAGTAGAACCAGTTCTATTTGATGAAGTTGAATTAATTTCTGTACAACCTACTTACGATCAAATTACTACAATTAATGAACCGGAATCAACTAAGGCGAATAGACCAGAATATGCAATGGAAGTACCTGATTGGAGGTTTGACGAACCGGCACATATTACGAGTATTGATGAGAACATAGCTCTAATGCTTATAGAAGCTGGATTTTTTGAGCGACCTGAAGAAATTACACCGGATTATCTTATGATAGTAGAAATGCAAATACGCGAGTGGTGGGGAGATGATCTTTCACAGATCCCAAATCAAGTAAGATTACAATTTACTTTTTAATCCATTAACTACGGCTGTCGTCAATAGACGAGGCTACAAAACTTTCATGAGATACGAATGTCGCCAATAAGCGGTCTGATAAATTACGCCGCGAACGGGATTGTTTTTTTTTTGAAGTAAACTTCTATTGGTATTTAGAAAGTCTAAAAAAATTAAACGAGACTTAAAGTGGCTTATGAGGTGGGAATACAAATTGCTTAGACTGGAGACGCTATTTTATTCGATATCATAGTATAAGTGATCTAAAAAAGTAGGAGAGGGAGAGGGAGGGAGGGATTTTTGACTTAATATATTTTATACTGGGTTGTTCAAAATAATGCTCATGTTTGTTTATACATTGTACACAGGGTTGTTCAAAGTAAAGGCCGTTTTACACTTTGTTGAATTCTCCATGGAATTGCCCGAGCAATTCCGCATTGAATTATAATATACGTGTAAGACGGTTGAATTTCAAGGTCACGCTTGCTACTTGTAAATTTAGTTCTATTTAATGCACTGTTGAAACGACGCGAGCGAACTGAAAACGGATGCGCGGTAAATGAACAATACACCAATCCGGTGTTTGTTTACTTTAACTTTGATTTGTGGTAGTTTTGTTTTCCAATGTGTGAATTTTATTTATATTTATAATGTCCTGGTTAAGAAAGAAGGTTGAATTGCTAATTCAGGAATATGAAAAATATCCATTTCTGTATAATATATTTAATATAATATCAGCTTTCAAAAAGCTATTGGTTTTTCATATTGTCCTATCTTGAATTTAAGATTGTGTGTAAAACAGGATTTCAATAATTCCATATAGAAACAATTCTTTGTGGAATAATTTGGGCAAATTCATGGAGAATTTTATAGCAGGAAGTTCAAAATAATGGACATATTTAGATATTTGATACAGGGTTGTTAAAAATAATTGATACATTTTATACTGTGTTCAAAATAATGGAAATATTTATACATTGTATACAAGAAAATAATGGATATACATTTTATACAGGGTCGTTTAATATAATGGACATATTTATACATTTTATACAGGATTTTCAAAATTGATAAATTTTTCTTGCAATATGTACATTGATACATTTTTTTTATTATATTTGATTAAGATTGCGTTGACGAAACAAGTACGACAAGCACGTAGAGTATTTACATTTTGTTTGGTGTCTAGCATAATAAACACCGTTTTGTATACAGCATGTATTTTCTTACCTTGTTTTTGAAAGTTTGGTATAATGAATTCTAATTATACCAAAAAACCTTTAACTAGATTTTTTATCTAAAAACATTGGCGTTATAAAATCTGAAATGAATTGACCATCAACATCCCGTGGTAATTGCGCGTTAAAGCGTCGAAGAACAGGATTACGTAGCAATATATAGTGATGAAGAACAAATTATTTCATTTCGTGACCTGGATAGTGCGAGTGATATATTTATCAAGATTGGATTGATGAAACAAGTACGACAAGTATGCAGAGTATTCATATTTTGTTTATTGCCTAGCAGCAGCATAATAAACACCGTTTTGTATGCCGCATTTCCTTACCTTGTTCTTGAACGTTCAGAACTCATTATACCAAAAAAACTATTAGATTTTATTATCTACAAACATTTGCTTGCTGTTTGCTGCGTTATATATATATATATATATATATATATATATATATATATATATATATCGTTTGTTCACGGAATTTTTGTACATAGGACAAGCGTTTAGCTCTACTGGGCCGAGTGAGGGGACCAACGGATACATTCATTCGTGTATCGCGACGTATTTATGTCGCAAAAATATCGTAATAAATTGATGGGATTATTGTTCAAGTTATTTAAAATAAAATGATTCTCTAAACTTAAATTAAAAATCTAATATATTTTTAATTTAAAAAATTATTTTTAAAAATTAAAAAATACTCTTTATATTACAATAGGTTTTCAAAAGCCCCCATTTTGCGCCAAACGCGACTGGTCATAATATTCTAAACGAACGTTGTTCGGCATACAAGGAGCAATTGCACAAAATTGACCCTCTTAACTTGTTCAAATTATTGGTCCTTTTATTTTGATGTCCATATAATTTGGATTTAACGTATCTCCATAAGAAAAAATCGTTAGGGGTCAAGTCGAATTGTATCGTTATTCGATATAATTCTTTCTATGAGCAGGACAGCTATCTTGTTGGAACCAAATATTATCAAAATTGTCCGTTAGATTCCTTAGTGCAGATACAATTTGATTTTGAAGAAGATTCAAATAAGTTGCCCTCCTCTAATTTCTATCGATAAAACGGGTCCAATGATATTATTCCTATAAATACCGGCCCAAACATGAACTTTTTTAGGATACTGTGTCCTTAAATTTTATTATATTCATTCATAGACCAATAACGGAGAATAGACGGATTATGTTTTCCATGTAACGGAAAAGTGGATTCGTCAATAAATACAATGTTTTCATTCAAATCTGCACGTTTTATTACTGTCTCACAGAATTCCATTCTACGATAGTCTTCTTCAGGGAAATTTTCCTGATGGATTTGGTATTTATAGAAATGACATTTATATTTTTTTTTAGAATCTTGTGAACTTTACCCACATTAATATTAGTTTCTACTGAAATTTTACGAATAGACAAATTTGAATCTTCTCCGATCATTGAACACACTATTATTTATTGCATTTTGGCATCTTCACTTATTGTGGAAGTTATATAGCAATGCACCTTTTCTCATTAAAATTTCTATCGTCGACGCGGAAGGTTATCGGGATATTTTACAGAAAATAAATATCTGGCACAAAGAATTACCTTGAAAAGATAATGAGATGATCCCAATTTTTTCATAAAGATTTATTATTTGTTATTATTTACTGTTAAATATTATTTTTTTGCCAGTTTTATTCTATTTTATTTTCCTCTGCAAAGGAGAAGACGGCAAAAACCAAAAAAGCAAATCGGAAAAAACGAGAAAAGAAAACCATTTTCCAGTAGTTTTGATTTTTGATAAGCTTTAACGTAGATTCAATGATTTACGGGAATTACGGCAAGCACATTTTGAATTTTCCTAATTGTACGGTAAGCAATGATGATTTTTCTTGAGATTGCACTTCTATTTTTTTCTTCAGTTAAGCGAGCAACAGTTTCGAAGATTTGAAGTGGTAATGATGGATTACTAAACTGTTAATAGTAAAAATCAATTCTTTGGGAGTAAAGTGACCGTCGATCATAAACCCTTGAATGTCCAGTGTTGTGAATAATCTCCTTTTGAGTAGAACCGGGCGTCAATTTTTGTCCGATACACGTCTGCGGAATCTTTCTCGTTCTAGCGCTGCTTGCACACATTCCCTTCTATTTTTTTCTGCACTTGAATTATATTATCAAAAGTTACTTGCATTATTTATCAATTTTAGCACTAAACCGCTGAGCGGTGATTATTCAAATATAGTGTCATTTAAAATGTAACAATAACATCTACAGTCTTTTCGCGCTAAAGAGAGTTTTCAAGTAAATGAACATGCAGCGTGCTGTGCACGAGAATAGTTCAACAGCAGTTTGGTTGCTGTGGATCATTGTCGACTGCATACGGTCCGGGTATTACAGGGCGGATTAAGTAAAATTTAAAATTGTTGCGGCAGGTCTTTGTTAGCACTATTCCTCTATTTTATGTTATTATATAAAATATAATATAATATATATGCTTAAAACCAATTTAATTATGCGTTTATATATTTATAAATACTTATTTTTATATTCAAGAAATACGTGTTCTGTGAAATGATTTTGGTAAATTCAGATATAAGCACATAGTAAGAGATTTTTGATTGTTTATAATAAAGATACACAGCTTCTACTTTGATAAACATTAAATGAAACAACATGGAGCAGGTTTTCCTTAAATTATTTGTAGTTAATTTATAATTAACAATTAATAAGAGTTATTATTTGTATTATTTTATTATTTATTCACTTTGATATGAAAATATCATTATCAAAATTACAAAATGATTAACATAAAAATTGCTTTTAGAATATCCGCATTAAAATTTCAATTTCAATTGTTTTATAATTTGAATAATAATATTTACATATCGAAATAAATAAATAATAAAATAATAGATATAAATGTCAAATTTTTATTAATTATTGAATATAACAACCAAATTAGCAGAACAAACTTTGAATATTTAACAGTAATTGTTAAATTATTTGAAATTATTTAATAATGTTGATTATGCAAACGATGAAATAATAATTTCATTGATTATTTATATTTTTTGTTTCTTTCATGATTGATTTATATTTCTTGTCATATTTTAGCCGTTACATTTTCATAAACCCAAGGATTGTCACTTATAGGAATAAATCCATTTCATAATAACGGATTAAGGGTGAATAATCCCTTCTGGGTAATTTAATTTATCTCTAAATCTTTGTCTACAATTTAATTTAATCTTGTTTCTATTTTGCAGGATACAGATACGGAATCTGTATTTTATGACATTTTTTGTTGTTGGTTAATATAACAAGTTTATCATTCATTGTTGATTATTTGGTATATATTCAGTAAAATATAATTAAATTATGATTATATTATTAAAATTAATATTGTCAGTTCTTATTTTGCTAAAAATCAGTTATTTTTATTCCGAAAAATAATAAATAATTAAAATTTCACAAAAAATCACAAATAATTTTGACATATTTATATAATTATATTAAAAATTATATTATTAAATATTTATATATATATATATATATATATATATATATATATATATATATATAAA